>VCRD01002803.1:2489-68523 GCA_006783055.1 Trinorchestia longiramus
CTGGGAGAGCTGAGAGGTCTGCTGGGAGAGTTGAGAGGTCTGCTGGGAGAGTTGAGAGGTCTGCTGGGAGATGTCTTCGATTGCATGCTTTCTTACAGTAATTTTTCCACATTGTTCTCAAATCTAGTCATGCATTCAAAATCAGGTACATTTTCTGGAATTTTCTTCAATTTTAATAAAAAGAGGAGAGGAAAAAACACTGATAACAATTTTATATAATACGAACGTTTCGGGCTAATACCCATCATCAGCTTTTTTAAAGCAAATCTAACATACACCACTGAAACAAGAAGGGAAAAGGATGTGCAAACATAAATTCAGAAACATAGTTGAAAAGATACATGACAAGAAACACAGCTAAGAACTTATAATGATAAAGGGATATGAGCTTAACTGGTTGTTAAGTGAAGGCTTACATTTAAAAATGAAAAGGGACTCTAAAATTCTAAGATCTAAAACACTTGAAGCTGCACGTACAACTATGAAATAAATAAAGTTGGTTATTGTATTGCAAGTTTCCGCATGATTGCGAACAGCAGAGTGACTCGGACTGGTTAGAGCAGGGGTCGGCAAAGTGGTCGATATCGACCCCTGGGGGTCGAGGACAGAACTCAAGGGGTCGATAAATTTATGGGGGTCGGAAGGGGGTCGATTAAGGAAAATAAAAAGAATCAATTAGATTTTTCAAGACCTGGGATACAAATACATTTTTTATAGAAAAATTTGAAATTTGATCAAATTTCAATCTACAAAATAAAAAGTGGAAAACTTCAATGTTAAGGGTGAACAATTGCTTACAATGCAGTAACCGCAGTCGAGACAGCGTGCGCTAGTGACAGCTACTCAAAGCCTTACCTCTAACGCAGTATGTGTGTATGTCTGGCGTGTGCAGACGACGCATACACAAAACATGCACTGCACAGAGAACCGAGTACACTCTCACTCCTTCCACTCGATACTTTTTACAGGATACTTACTTGTGTCAATTTTTAGTAATTATTAACGATGTTACATTTTATTGTTTTCTGTGCTTACTGGGTCGATACGATATAATAGCATGGAGGGGGTCGATGTAAATACAAATATCCTATGAAGGGGTCGACAAAGTTTGCCGACCCCTGGGTTAGACGAACACCAGTGCGGCAGGGTTGCTAAAGACAATTTTCTATTTCCCCAGATATAAGTTTAAATTTACCCAGATTATAAAGAAAATCCCCAGATTTTATAAAGGTAATTAAACCTAAAATTTACTCACCTAAACTCGTACTACGGTAGTGCATTTCCATTATCAGCTTCCATTGTTATTGGTTCTTTCTGATTATTTCTTCTTTGATGGTAACGTCGGCTGACCGCGCCAACGGCAGACCAATCAGTAGCCAATGACTTGCTTGGGGTCCAATTAGTACAGTCCTTGTTCCCTAGTGAAATCGATTGCTTTACGAGTATTCTATCCCTAACGGTGTTTGCATCTAAAGAATTCGTTTCTTTAGTTTTGACGTAATTCATAAAAGAAAATGTACGCTTCACCGCTGCCGATGAGTGAATTAATATGGTAAGACTGGTCATGAAGTCGGATAATATGCTATATTTCATATTACCCAATCCATATTTAATGTTTCTTAGCTGACACCAATAATTGGAATGCTCTGGGAAGTGATTTTTAAATGTTCAACATTAGTTCTCTGGCTTCTTCAATGGTCATCCAAATCGTTTAGATGATTACCAGGCACAATCGACGGAAAATTCACCCACAGGGGTATAATAGATGAAGGAACATACCATTGATCAATCTTCGGATCCAATATATTCAATTTAGCAAGCACGCTTTCATCCCTGAAACAAAATCTTTTCCTGCACTGATTGCACAGTTTAATTAGGAATTTAAACAATCACTTTTAAATCTTTTGAATGTGTCTTCGTTGAAAGGTTCCGTAAAAAAGATGTGCTGACGCTTTTCCTCCGAGATAAACGTCTGCTAGCTTCTTATGATTATGTTCATTATTGGGATCAATGTCTGCTAATTTTGACGTCAGCAAAACTTGATCTTTAATAAAGAAACTCAAGATATCTCTGTACTGTGCTGACACTATTGAATACAAGGCATGTAGCCTAAAATGTTCTGACTGAAATTTAGTATTAAGATTGTTCACTTTTCGCAACACATATTGTAGAAATAGTAACATAGGTTTCGTACCACGATCACTTAAGATTCGGTAGATTTCATTTACACCATCAACTTTGTCCATTTTTGATTCACTTTGAAAATATAAAAGAAAGGCCGAGTATTGGTCTAGTATAGCAGATATAACATTCTCTCTGTATAACCATCGTGTTTGAGATAATTTGGAAATTTTTTAAAGAGGAGCAGCAGCAGCTTCTTGAATAAGAGAGAAATCACGCTGTCTCTTGTTGCTACGTGAAAATATCTGCAGAAATGTTCTTAATAAATGCCTCCAAATATGAGGGTAAAACCTTAACAACGTGACTTGCACACAATGAGAATGAATGGCACACACAACCCATTACAAAGATTGAAGGAACGTCATTTTTTAACAGAGATTGAAACCCACTTAGCATACCCATCATTGATGAACAATTATCGCTTCCAAATCCCACTACGTTTTTGATAGGAATATGTTTCTCTTCAAGCAACACTTTCATTGTATTATACAAACCGGAAGCTGTTCCATTTTCTACAACAATGCTATCCAAAAGATCGTCAACAATATCTTATTTTACTAAATCAAAATATCAGACAACACTTGCTAAAATTTGAGTAACAGATATCTGTGCTCTCATCTTCGAGTATAATCAGAGAAAATTTTTATTTTCTGCTCATTTCTGGTATTGTGCGTTTTTCTTCGAAAGCTATCCCGTCTTGAATCAAAAACAAAAGTTTTGTTCGCATCACTGATAAATTTTTAGCAATCTTACTGTCAGGAAATGCAACTTTGCGTACTTCAAGAAGGTGGTCAACATTGGCGAAAGGAATATTGTGCTCCGCAAAAAATGAAGCAAGGGCTACTTCACTTTTAGCTATTCGTTCCTTTTCTTTTGGAGTGTCTTTCTTAAAGAAGTGAGTAATATCAACGTCTCTTTTTAGCAGTTCCAAATTTCTTAAATGTCTTTCAGAATTGCAATGTTTTATTAATGCAGATTTGTTAGCTTTTCTGAGTGTGACGTTACAACTCTTGCAGTAACTAGATTCCTTATCATTTTCATCTTGTACCAGCCAATCTTTAAATTGTTCTTAATTACACCATTCTTCTTTGAAACACTGTGAATACCACTTTCACTTCTTTGGCTCACTTATTTTCTGGTAATGGGCTGGATTTTGAAAAAATAACTACGCAAGGAACAGTAAGTAAAAGCGACAACACACCAACCACGACTGACTGATGGTACCCAGGGCATTGGTACCTCTACAGACTACAGACAACAGAAGCAATATGCACCAAAGACGTAACATGTATGATCGGTGTTTGAGCGAGAATTTGTCAGATACCAGCGTTGCTGACTACTCATAATTGTTTTACATTTGAACGTGCATTGGCTATTCATATGTTTTGTTATAATTCAGAAGAAAATTTCTTGTATGAACGTGCCTTCAGAATTTCACAATAGTCTGAATTGCCTTCAGAATTTCAGGTTCAAAAGTTTGGTCGGATTGGAATAAGGCTGGCATAAAGTCATATATCCTATTTGGTCAATCTGGCAATCCCAGCTAGTGTACCAGTGCGGTGTCCAACACTTGTCAACGTTACTAAAAATAGTAAAACAAAACGCGTTTACGAACTTAAGAAAGTAGAGATTTTTGTTCAGGAAATGCACATTTCACTGGTGAGTGAAAGAATATACTTATTTCATTCAGGATCAGAGCAATACATGTATAAACTTGTTAATAACACAATTTCCCAAGATTTGTACAGAATTAGTTAAAAATCCCCCTATCTCCAGATAAGGTCATTTCTCACGATTCGGGGAAATTTCCCCAGCATTGCAGCGCGATAACTAACTCCAAAATGCTGTCATTCTAGCTCCGAGAGTACGTGTGGTCATACCAAAGTACTCGGATGCACAACGTGCACAACTGTACGAATACACTAGAGAGGCCTGCATAGTGGACGGGAGTTTGTCCTTTTAATTGAAAAAAGGACCGATTGTAAATGTGTTTCTTAATATTATACGAAATTCTATGCCTGTAAAACGTTCAGAGAGGAGGACCAGTAATTCAGTTATCAGCTTATGTATCAACTATATTGAAAATACACTGTTTTTCATTGCTTTTATTCTTTCTTTTCTACTTTGTGGCGTTATTAGGTAAATGTTCTACTTGAATATATATTTATATTTGCTTTTATGATTTCTAATTGTTCTAATTGCTTAATTACATACTCTGAAGGAGTTGAATGGGTTTCTTGAAATGAAATATTGCAGTGAAACGCTTTCACGCATATTAACAAATTGTTTTTATTGATGAAAACCCTACCAGTACCACTAGAGAACTCGGCAAAGAGTTTAATGTGAGGCATGTGACTATGTATCGGAAATAAACTGCTTACTCAGTTCTCTAGTTGTCCTGGTAGGGTTTTCATCAATGACAGCCTGCAATTCCTCGAAATTGAGTCTTTTGGAGTGTCCTTTTCCTGGTTCGTTCTTTAGACTGAAGTCATTCTTTTTGAAGCATGAAAACCATCTTCTACAGGTCTTTTTATTCATCACATCATTTCCATAAGTGTCGTTGAAAGGTTTTCCTACTGAAATTGTTGTATTGCCCTTCTGAAATTCATACAATAAAATATGCCTAATGTACTTTTACTTGGAGTGTGTACATTTGGCGAACAATAGTTGCTTATTATCATAATTTAAAAAAAATCTAAAAGAAGAAATATTATTTTAGTGATTTAGATTGCTACACATACGTCATTTATAAATTAGATTGATGTAATGATGCCCTTAAATTAAACTCAAAAAACGGACAGAACTTTCGATACAACCTGATATAATTAAAATGATTTCAATTGAATTCTTTTTATTCTTACTGAGAAGCGAGGTCACTAACCAATAACGAATTTTCTGCTCTTTTTAATATATATATCAGCAGTGGTTAGTCTTATTGGTCTTCGTGTTATCTTCTGTTATTTGCTCGTTATTTATTTAATTTTTTCTATTGTTTTTTGAATTTTAATATTAGGCTATTCATAAGCTAGTCTTCACATACATTAATTGATATTTTTTCTATTTTATTTATTCATCCGTCTGCTTTTCTGAAAGGAAAACAAAGAGATAAGGTTACAGAAAAATGGCACTTATCAGTAACAACTGATAAGCATTCCCAAGACAGTCTCCTTGACCATGATGTTGCCAAAAAATCCGTTACGAGTTACTTCTTTCATAATTCCATCGAGTGCTGAATACGAGCTGTCAGCTGGAGAAACTCAGCTCAAGCAGCCCGACCGGTGAAAATGCATACATCTAGTAGAAAAGTTCATAGCATATTGAAAATGTAATTGTATAACATAACATGTACGAAGTCTCGAGATAAGCCTTCATAGCCCTTATTTAGCTAAATATTCAGTTTGGTTGGCTCAGTTGAATGGTGGGTCAAGTATTGTGTGATGATAAAGGAATGGCGCCTGTAAGACATACCCAGCTGCTTCATTTGGTTGAACTTGGGGTTGGCGCTGGCTTATCTACTGCATTCTTTGAAGTGGATCATATGGACCAGATATCGTAGCTGCACGTGCTCCGGATAACTGTAATTACCTTCGACATAATACCTGTGAAAGTCTTCATGTAATCTTTGAAGTCAAAGTGAAATTTTCTCCATAAATTATTTAATCAATGACTGCATCATCAAAGAGGGCTCCGAACCGACGCATATTGGAGAGCGTTCTCCTTCATTCATGGTAGATCTTGGCTGAGTCATTTTTCCCTCCCCGTGGGTTTTCTACCTACAGGTATGTGGGCTTTAGTCGCAACGCGCTGAGAATCCTCTAATTCTTTCTGCTATGATTCTTGTTGCTTTCTTCATGTATTTCTACGATATACCTGCACGTTCATATTTGGCCTTATATAGTAATCTTCAGAAATGATCATCCTTCTTGTGTAAAAAAACTTGGGTTGACGAGACAGTGGGGATATGAATGTCACGTTCACACTCGCGTCGCCTAGGAAAATTCTTCTATTTCAAGGATGTGGGATACTGGTAGGTGTATGCTATATCAAATTTTATTTCTAGCTTTGGCTTCTGTAGCATTCCTGATGATCTCTCGTACAGAGGTTGAGCGTGCCAGACTGTTTTGACTTGTCAGTATACTTGGGAGGAAATACTTGCTCTCATAGGCCCTTATGCTGCCTTAATCAGCAATGTACTTTACTTGAGATAGTCTTTGGTTAACTCATTCCAAGCTGTCTAGCTTATTCATTCTAGGTCTCCAACACTTGACACTCTGAAGGTGAGAGCGGCCACTATGCCAAATAAACGACTTCCTACACGTATGGTGTCGATACTGTAAAACTAATTGCTTAAATTGAGATCATCTTTTTATCTCATGACTCACTGATAAGATCTTTCAGCGAACATGCTAGCTGAGTTTTTTTAATTTTTCATGAATGACATGAAGATTTTATCGATTTTCTATCTTGTGGAAAAAAGGAGGATGCACCGAGGAGAAAATGAAGCCCTTGTATTACCTGCAACCATACCTAGCTGCAATTACCACTGTAACTGCTCAAGCGTTAGTACATATTTGCTAGGTACCTACCAGAGCAGGTGCGTGCATGAGTGATAGTAAGTGCGTAGGAGAGTGCTAGTGTAACTGACAAGAACAGCTGAAGGTGTCCCATGTCCTTCCTCCTGTGGTCAGGATGACGGAAGTAGCTGCAGTTTGAGTGAAGAAACTTTCACTGTCTCAGCTTAGCGAGCACCGGACGACAGACTCGACCTTCCGCAGCTTCAGAAAGCGTTTGCGCGTCGCTACCGGGATATTTAACTGATCATCTGAATTGTGTACAGCGAGGAGTTTGTGTCTGCCGATCCTGCTACTCTAGAAAAAGTGTTCAGTGTTTTTAAATGAACTTAATTAATTAGTCTTTAAATATCTTCAGGATAGATGGTCATAGTATAGAAAATACTTACAAATTTGAAAAACATGAAAATATGGAAAGAAATTCATGTACATTCATTGCATAAAACTCAATGATTGAGTTCTTGAATTTTGAAAATAAAAGTAGCCAAGAACAATGTGTATAAGAATAGTAGTCTAGTTGAAAAAACGAGAAATTATGATAAGACTATCCTTTCCTTTCGCCTCGGACAAGATGGACACAAAAATATTAAGTGGCGTAACCAAAACACAGGTGATGTTGATAAAGTTCCATCCTGAAAATTTGTCTTTGTATAAAGAAGCTATAAAAAATATTCTACGGGGCGAAAGGACGATGATAGGGAAAAGACGACGCAATTTGAAATACATTTCATACCTCTGTAAAATCTGAAAGGGTAATTGAAAAGTATTACTTGACTTTGATACGAAAATTTATTTTTTCATTGTCATAGAAAAGAGTTTCTATTAATGAATGATTATCTAAAATTTGATTTTGTACACTATTGGGATCATTTCCTGGAACTGTTTACGTCAAATTTATTAGCTTATGCGCAGTAGAGATTTCGAATTTAATTCACTTTTCATGAGAACAACTATCTTCAATCTATACATTTATATTTTCTTATCGCTTCAGTGAGCGTCCGCTTGCGTTCTTGAATTTTTTTACAAGGTAGCTTTTGATGAAACCCTTAATTCAAAATCTCAATTTAAAAACCTGAATGATGCAAAGACTCGTTAGGCTAACAGACTGACGGATATAAACTGATGATTTCCTAAACTTCCAGATAATTACAATGTATTCCTACGAGCCTCTACCTCGAGTCACAAGATGGACATGGACGGGAACAGTCGCTGGAAGCATGATCACTAGTTCTAAGATCATGATTAGTCTTAAGACTAATTTAATAACCATTTTATAATTCATGTATACTTTAATGGAACAAAGTTTCTTTCTTTCCTTCCTTTCTTTCATGTTAAATATATTTGAAGTAGCTATCAAAGTTGAAAATGGGAAAACAATATTTTTAAATATTTCTCATGAATTAACACATTGCGAGCAAGTCGCTTAACACGTTTACTCCGAAGTGGTACGTATGTAGACCACTTAGGTTAGGTTCTGTAATTTTATCAGATCCTTCTAGTGACTATGTGTACAAAGTGAAGTTTTACACCAATCAGGCAATCGAAGGCAACGTGTTAAGCTGCATCGCAAGGGTATTATTTGGTAAAAATTTTATCAATGAAGGATATATTACTATTGCCTCATGTCTTTATCTTTACGGTAAACTGTACCGTCTAATCAGCTAGTCTAATTCATTTTTTATCGGTCTAAACGAAAATCAAAGGCCGTGGTCTGCTAAGGTTAGGATTTATCACGTGAACTGTAAATAATTTATTGTTTTATGCCTTTATACTTGCTGATAAGAGCTTCTTGTTTTACACTACATGGATATCTGTTCATGTACATCGGCTACTGTTCATGGGTTCATGTGTGTATAAACAATTACCGAACCACTTTCAGAGTTCGTCCAACCAAGCAGTTTTTGACAAGATGTACAGTTGAAGATTCTTTTTGTATCATTGGTCGTGAGATTTTAAGTTCAGTTTTAGCCTTATTTTTTGTTTTCCCTTTTTAGAGACTTGTAAGTATAATTCGCACGGTACAGTTATAACTCTCCCTCGTAGATGTGTACATATTTTCCTTTTTTCTGATATAGTTGCATGCTCGTGACTTTCAAAATCACCTATTTATAAAATACATTCTGATTCATTGTTCACGTGTCGCAGATCGTTGCTGAAAAAGTACGATCTAAACTTTTTCAAGGCATGTCGCTGGTTGTTTTCTATATCAGGCGAACATTTACGAGCGTAAAATTAGGTTCTGAGGACAAAGCACGTTAGTGCGTAATAACATACGATTATTTTCAGGAACGTATGGAACAGGTGCTGAGAAAGCTCCCCGCGTACGATAGTATTTGGTTTTCCTGTTTTACGTGCCATTTTGCATATCAGTACTGATGGTTCCTGCTACTGCAGTTGCGTAATCAATAAGTGATGTAGTCGTGTGCTCTTCACGGAGCCTTGAGCAGCTTGCAGTGAGCGTGTTACAGGAGCTCACTTGCAGTACGACCTTCTATTGACGGTCTATGCGACAATAGCTAGAAAGTGTTGTGTGTAAAGTAAACTTTAGTTACTGTATGTGCTCCGTGGTAGCATTTTCTTTCGTTCATCTTTAATTAACATCTTTCAGAGTCCTTCAACGTCAACGAACTTGTCTGATATCGTGTCCTTGGTGACTTCCAAGGAAACTGTGACGAATCTAGGATTATCTTTATTTTCTTTTAGGCAGACCTGTTTGAAAATCAATTATAATTTTTCAATGGGTTTCTTTTTCGTTTTTTCTGCGTGTATGATGAGGGTTTTCAAATTGAGATTGAGGCGCATGAAGGCTTACAAAACGCATACTGTATGCTGTGTGCCGTGTCAATTTCTACTTTACTGTATGCAATTACTGTATGCAGTTTCATTAGGAAAAATATACCTTCCTAAAGAATTCAGTTCAACCTAATTTTATGCAGACATTTTCACTCTTTTTCCCAACGGACGTCTGAAGTACTGCATGTATTGGTTTCGTTCTCGCGTCGTTCATCCTTTATTAATTCTTTAGCTTGTATGATGTTGAAACTCGTTCAAATACACATACCCCACGTCAAGTGCTATTTATGCTTTTGACTTATGAGATTGTTTAATTATTCCTTTGTTTGAAGTGTGCAAATCTCTCATGAAACTGTCAGTGAGGTTAAGATTTTATCAAAGTTCAAAGAATCATCAATTGGTTCAAATGTGTCGTTCTTCTGTTAAGCAGCGGTGTATCGCACATCTTAGTTTATTTCTTCCCAACACCGCCTTGTTCACTTCAGATCCTGTTAGATTCGCTGTTCACCTTCGTTTACTTCGCTGTCACCATATACTTAATTTTGTTACTATCCCCTCACCTTGATTGCCATCATGTTGATTTTATTACCATCCCAGAGCTAATTCCATCCCAGATTAATCCCAATAGCTTTTATACGGAACGTGTGCTCCGGAGCTGAACGTATACAAATTTAAGCATACATTAATCAATAATGTCTTGAAGGACGTATAGGTGCGTGTATTAATACAGTGTGACTCACGTTAATCGTCCATTTTAGTGTCTCAATATCTCTTCAGGAAAAGGAAGAAGCATTTAGAGTAGAATTATTTTATGTGGTCAACTTTTAAGCCATTTTTTTATTATTTTTTCAGTACTTCTAATCGAATTCTTTTATGACGAATTATTTTTAACAACGTATTCAAATTTAAAAATGATTCCTTCGCAGATTTTGTGAATAGACGTTTAGGATAAATAGGTTTAGTTGCTGAGCTACGAATGTGAGGTAGTTCTGGTGCAGGATGGTGGCTAATTCTATAGACGGGGAACACATAGCGGGTTCCGGACCACCCTACACCTACAGCGGTCAGCAGCAACCCACAAGCCCACATGGGACGTTGATGGGCAGATCCAATGCAGCTTTTGATTCCTCGGAGGTGAGTTAATTGTCAGCACGCTACGCACAGACGTATGCTAACAGTTGTATTGGGCTTGTATATATTCGGAATTTTCGATTTGTTACATTTTTATCATAGAACATGTAATTTGTTACCATTTGTCAAGCCCTTTTAGGCTAATTAGTTGTGGTATATCTCACGTAAATATTTTCTTAATTTGATTTTTATCGCAAATTTGGTAAGAATGACCCATAAACAATTTTTCTGTGTAAGCTCTTAGAACATAAACTGACAGGCGACTTGGAAGACATAGTAAAAACTTTTTTGTGCATGTATAAATCCGCCACAAATATATTCATTTTGTCTATATTATCTTGTATATGTTATTCGATGAATATAGAGAGCTCTCTTATGACAGCTACAATTTCTACAAGCCCTGAAGGATTGGCATTCTTGAAAGTACGCTGATTTTTCAAAAAATAAGATATACTCGGTAAATTTTTGTGTTGGATTAAAGTATAATAAGGAAAATGAATGTTTGCTAGTGTTCTCGTATCTCAAGTGGGAACCAGGAATATAATACAGTTTTATCCTGAACGAGCGTTAGGTTTTCATTAAAGCGGGGAAGATTAATACACGTCTCCAACCTCCCAAAAATTTGTATTTGAACCTACAAATGAAAAGTAAGTAATCTTCTTACTCTACCTGGCGAAAACAAAAGAATAAGAGCATTACATATAGTTAATGAACTGGTGTCTCGTTTAGGAGTAAACGCCTTCCATTACTTTACTCGTTGCAGGACCAGAACAAGCCATGGATGAACAATAGGACTGCGTCAATCAAGTCGGACCACACAGCAGTGTTTATCTCTCCTTCTTCCAATGAGGAGAAAAGCCCCACAAAATGGTAGGAACTGATTTGAAATTGACTGAGGATGTCATTACTTGGTTTATTTTTAATCGGCTTAGTTAATTAACTTTATTTGGGGAGAAGTACTTGAACTTGTCTCCTATGTGAATAAAACATGTACGTAAGCCTGCATTGATATTGTTATGGTTCATGTGTTTCATTCCGTATTTTTATTATTTATAAAAATCAGCTCTTCAGGGATAAATAGCTAGATATTTTACTGAAAACAGATTTTTGTGAACATGAATCTTTTGACAAACTTGCACTTATATTGACGTTCTAAGTTGTGTGTGGAAGAAAGTTCCATCATTACAAAGAGTTATGTATTAATAATTGTAGTTCAATAACAATCTTTGCACTGTATTGCAGTTAGTATTATCAGAAATGATAAAAAATGACGTATGGTGACCCGTTGGGCTCGTTTTCTTAAGACTCACCACCGTAATTTGGCAATTAGACTTAGATTATAATGCCTAGCTTCTCTGACGACCTCTTGTAGTGAGTTATTGCGTTACTCTGCTCTTCTTTTTGTTCGACAATTCATTCTTGGAAGGAGAATAACTACGTATTCCGAGGAGCATATCAAGGTTATTGGACAGAGGTATTATCATGGTGTTTGTGTGTGCTGCTTAGTGTACTTTGTTTATTGTTGAGAGGGCGTTCTCAAATTGAGGCAATCAAAAAAACTGGTGTTTATGCTAGTAAATTGTAGGTATTGTTCAGTGCCAATTGGGGTACACCGGTAAATGAGTTCCTAATTTTTTTGTAGCTAAAAGAGATTTTGAACGGGATGCTTGATATGCGGTGCATTCGCGTCATCCTATTTGGGTCATGAACTGTTTTCTAAGTACATCATCAAGATGAGTAAATCTGCGGTTATCTACACGATACAAACTTTAATAAAGACAAATTTCTAATTTTACCAGTTTTCACTTAGGAATATGGAAGCTTAAAACAGCAGAATATATTGGGCTTCATACATCAAACGCTGATGGAATTAAATTGTATGAGGTGGTTATCAGTTCTCTCTAATCGCTTCTAATAAGAATTGAAACGGGAAAAAATGCTATTACAAGCAATAATATTCAGTCGAGGCCGTTAAGGAGATCCGTCCATTAACAGTTCAGTTGAGTCCTTAATATGATCAACAAAACGGTATGATTCACAGATAGGGATATTAATACTCGGGTACCGAACACTAGGGCGTGGAATGAGTTGGGTGTTGTAGGCTTAGGACAATATGATTGGCTTAAGATTATATCAGGTACTCGAAAAAGTGTGTGTGTGACACCTTTGAATTATGAAGAAATGTAATCAAATCAAGGAGTTGGGCAAAATTGTATTCCTGAATACAATTTTCATCCATTTTGAAATTTTTGCTGACGATTGATGAATTGAAAGACGTATTTTGAAAAATTCCAAAGCTCCAATTAAGCTCAGTGTTGCCAGAATTTTCATACATAAGTTTAGTAGAGAAGACTGCTTGTCGCCAAGTACAATAAAGTTAACTTATTTACTGGTACCATGAAATGAATTTGTGTATATTTATTCATTTATTTTTTGTGTACGTAAGAGTACGGCTGTGAATCTACGCAGACGCGTATGTTGACTGCGGGGTAACTGCCAAATTGACCACTTTAGTAGGTGTGAATGGGGGTGCCACGGACATAAAATCTTGATCAGACCAACTGTTTTTGTCCATTAAACACTTTCATCTATTCTCTTTCAGGAGGCTTTTCAAAAAGAAGGAAAAAACTCCAGAAGAATTGGAGCATGACAAGGAGAAGGAAGATATGAAGCCACCAGTGGGTGCGCTGCAGCTGGTTAGTTTGCAATAAATATCTATGGACGACTTCTATCGTTGAGAACTACACTAGGAATTCCATATACGCTTCACTATTTAATTTGTTCCTAGAAATAGTAGACGTCATTCATTTTAATCCTTAATTCAGGAATATATTTATTGGTACACGTGTATGTTGTAGCCTAAAAGTGTAAGCAGAAAAAAGCTTTAATGCGAATAATTTAATTTCTATTGCTTCATAAAAGAGGAAGAAATTCATTTTCGAATAATAAATGTACTGTATGTGCTACAATATCTATTTCACAAGATGGTTTTCTCTAAATTTTATACATGTAGTAATTTCAATATATATGATCTGAGTTTTTATACTTCAGACTGTCTCAATGCTGTCAAGTACTAAGTGTTAATTTTGTCGGTAGCACCGGGAGAAAAAATTGCTGTTTACATTGGATCTTAAAAACTTAATGAAAGTTCATTAGTAACAGTGCTTTGAATTTTCAAGAAGACTTACCGGTAATGAAAAATTATCGAAATGCACCATGGATCTATCATAATATTACTAATAGTCTTTAACCCTTCGTAGTAAACTTATTTTCGCAGTAAAAAGTAGTAGCTAAGGCTTCATGATTTCATAACATTATTTAAAAACGGCAGTTTTCAAATGAAATTGCTTTTGAAGTGCTGTGAAAAGTTGGAATGTCGTGAAAATACACTGTATGTATATTTTCGGAAGCGTGGTCACTAATATTTACTCAATTGAAGCCTCGTAGATTTCATTTTGCTTTATGGAAAACCGTCACGAGAGCAACCCTTCAGGGGTTATTTAAAAGTTCTAATCAACTTTTAAATGTTGTTTATCTGATTTTAATACCTTAAAAGTTACAGCGTCAATATAGGTCCTAAAAGGCACCGTTCGACTTGACTATGGCCACATAGCGGTTGCCCAAGTTTGATGTAGATATACAATATATAATTCGCTGCGATAGTTTTCCATTAAATATGTTTTAAAGTGTTTCTAACATGTTCCAACTTTTGTTAAAAATTTAACTTGTGCGTTAGTATTACTGCAACACACGTCAACAACTAACTATGGTTTTAAAATCGTGAAGGGAGCTAAAATTTCACGAAATTTTTCATGAAGACAATATTTTCCTGGTGAATAAAATTAGGCATAAATCTTCAATCCTAAAATTCCAGGATAGATGAACACCAATCTCCACTAAACATAAGGTATATTTACAAGTTTTCATGTGATTTTTTGGTCATCACAGTGCCTTTTGTTTTACACTCCCGGTATGTACTGTTATAAACATAGGTATCTGGCTGTTCCTAATTTTTTGACTTGATGTGCATCACAGCTAGTTATTTATGATATATTTACTCATCTGATCAGGGTTGATGTTCGTCAATTATTCGTATTTCATTGAGCCGTAGCTGGCTCTTTTAAAAAATTGGAATATTTTTGCTCGAACTTGACTTCGCGAACTGTTGCTGTATCAAAACTGGCCATCAATTCATGTTTCACCTACCCACACGTGGAAGCAGAGAGAGCTGTGCCTCTTTTACTTCAAGTGTCCTCATTTATTATTGTGTAATTTTACAGTTCCGCTATTCAAACTTGAAGGAGCGAATACTGATAGTCATCGCCCTAATTGCTGCCACTGCAGCCGGCCTGTGCATGCCCGCGATGATCATTCTGTTCGGAGACATCACGAACGCCTTCGTCTACAGTGCTACCGACATCAATGTCATCGCCGAGCAGTTAAACATGACAGTTGAAGAGTAAGTTGGTTCGTTGAATTTCTGTTATGTTGTCAATGTATTCAGCGTGTGAATTTGAACAATTTTACATGTACAGCACAGCGTGGCTGTGTGACATCAAGCACCTGTAATGGTAGCGACTCGCTCGAATTTAGGCGTATGTGAACTAAAACTTTTCTTCGACGTACGCTCATATTTGGTGGCGAATAATCATCAACACTATATAATAAAACGCCAGGTGTCTCCTTAAATAAATAAATAAATAAATTTATTCATTTCTTGTGTGTAATTTTTTCTATGTTATTACAATGGGAATCTCCCTTAAATACTAGTAATTAAATCCGTAGACTTTCAGGCATATAGGTTCTTAACCGCTGGAAATAAATCCGTAGACTTTCTGATTAGGTTTGAGAATCTGTTGCTTTAAGTTCTAACTTCAAATGTACGATATTAAAACCCGTTTTTTAACAGGCATACACACTAGTGAATGAATAATGTAAATGAACCGGAAATTAACTTAGTAGTCTATCTTTATTTCCATACTAGACAGTTTCCGTGGGAATTCCACGATTAAGATTTGAATAATTTGAAATCATTATAAAGATGAATGCATTAAAGATTTACGACGAATTGTTTTAAATGAATATTTTTCATTAATATACACAGAACTTCCATTTTGTATCTTGTCTACCGATAATATGACCCAGATAGTACCCGTTGAAAAATTCTTTGGTTGAAGTGATAAAATTAGGGATCTATTAAATAAAATACATTTTTCAGTTTTATCCGTGAATATTATCCATTAATGTATACAGAACTTTCATTCTGTATTTTATCAACCGATAACATGGCCGTGCAAGAAACAAAAGCTAAAAACAGAAAAAAATTGAGTATTTTATAGTGATCCGGCGCCTTTGGTATCCACAATACAATGCTTATAATACATGCATACCCGTTCTGATTTCAGCTCAACAATTTTTCTTCAGTGGTAGAGAGGAAGTAATTGGGTGGACACACACACAGAGATAAAGATGGAGATACTCTGTCTGTGGTATATGTAACTACAGCAATAATACTTTAAATTTGAGTCATTTATCTTAAATAAGGTGCAACTCCAACAGTTACTGAACTGAGTATTTTATAACTTAAGTTGTTAATTTACACTTGGAAATCTTGGACAAACATTAGTTGTGTGAGCTTACAGAGATAAGGAGCCTAGTTATCATACATGAAGTCTGCCAGCTGTCTTCGCTTTACGATGACGGGCTGTGAACCATATATTTATTTTATTTTCAAATTTATTTTTTATTTTCACCCATTTTTTACTTGTTACATTATTTTTTCCGATTACAAAGAAGATGGCAACCAGTCGTGTTTTGAAACGTTCGATGTGGGGAACTGGACTGAACAGGAAATTTCATCCAAATCCTGACCTCTGAATGCCTTGAATCTGTGCTCTGACTGTGGTGTTGACACAAGGAATTTCTTGGTTGTTTTATTACATAAAAATGTATTCAAACGAGCCCTGAATGTTATATAAATCTTTTTGTTTCTAAAATTATTAGTAAGAATGGGTTATTTAAATTATTTTTTAATGGTGTGCGAACTGAAAAACGTTTGGCTTTAATCGTACATGTTCATGCACAGTCGCAAGCAACGTTTAGTATTCTGTATAATTGTGTTACTATCATTCGAAAACTGAAGTAACTGTCTTCATATCTTTTGTTCAAATTTTCAATAAACTTGATCATTAAAATTCTTTTCTTACGTACGATTTTGTGATCATCGTGAAATGTATAATTTTTCTACAGTTGCTTGTCAGAATGAATGTTTCAATCATCGTTTTTCACAATCTTCTCAGGACCAATTGTGGCTGCCTTGAAATCCAGGAATATAATAATAATCTCAAGGCCAATACATCGTTTGAGTCCTGTTTCCTACTGCAGAGTGACTCGTTTATTACACATTCGTGCATATTTTCATTTGTGTCAGGGTGAACGCCACGTACCAAAGCATGTACGAAGACAACTTCTTTAGCGAAGTGATCAGATTCGGTGCCGGCACTGGTCTGATCGGCTTGGTGCAGCTCATCACTGGCTATATCTTTGTGACTTGCCTCAACTACGCAGCTGAGGGGCAGGTCAGTACGCTTGACTTTTTTACCTTGGGCCGAAGACTTTGACTCGAAATCTTTTAGGTTGTGTGAACTTTACGATGAAGGTCATTATTTCGTCCTTGTCAAACATGGGCCAGATTCAAATGGCCAGGAAAATTTGTCTGTAACTGAACAAGTTAAACCTATAGTTTTTCCACCCGCTTTCGTGTTTGCTGTAATACTACGGGCCAGATTTTGGTAGTACTTCCTTGTGCCTCTCACCTCTGGTGACTGAATTCGAAAAATGCACTTCATGTTTACGTAAGCTCAGTTAATTCTTGTATTCATTCCATTTCCTAGCTAGATATTGCAGCTATTCTTCCTTAATTATAAATTAACACGGTTTCGAACTTCAATTGGTTTAAATCAAATTGTTTTTTGATTTAATATCATCTTCTTTCTATCTCATTGTGTATAAGTATTTATTAAATGTATGCACTTTTTTAACCCTTCGTAGGCGTTATAGTCTAGAGAGGAAGCCTTTCCGAGAAACCTATCTTTTGTGTTGGGAAAATATTTCAGTAATAATAACTACTCTGATTTTGAAGGGAAATGTTAGAGTATTTTTTGAACATGTTTGTGAACTTCAACTGGAAATTTGCACTTTTTGTTCATTCATGATGTTAGACGAAAACATTTTTATGTCGTACAGTGCTAGTTGAGCGAATTCTACGTTATGTTATAATCACCATAATTAAGTTATTATGCTTTACCAAAAGATCGTTTATGGTTGAGGTCTAGAAAGTTAAGAGCTTGGCACTCGAGGTCAAGCTTAGGTGTCAATAACTTGGCTGTTAATAGTTTAATTACTAAATTCATTGTGGTGAAGAGATATCTCGCGGTTTCTTTTTACGTAGAAATTGTCTGAAGCGAGAAGTAGCGTTTTTCCTTGTTTACCAAGATTGTGTCGATCATACTGCTGGTCTTCTAATCGCTCAAGTTCAATTTTGTAATTTTTTTAAAGGTTGCTTTGCGCCTTTGTTAGGTAATGTACAAAAAACTAAGCAATTTAATATTGAGTGCATCCACAAGGAAGAACTTGAAACAATATTAAGGGGAGTGTTGAACAAAATCTGTATTTTTGATGATTTTATTAGAAGAGATATGACATTATGAGCGTTGTGTTTTGATGCAGGTACACCGAATCCGCACTCAGTTCCTGCGCTGTACCCTCCGCCAGGAGATGGGGTGGTTCGACACCCACAAAACTAACGACTTCGCTTCTAAAGTCACCGAGTTTGTATCGCAAAATGACCACTTGTATGTAGTTCTTGAACTTCATTTCACTGAACAATGAATTACCATTTCGGGTGAGAGAATAGATATGCTCCCCTACTCTCAGTGCTCGTGGCCAGTTCTCGTCCAGAAGAGAACTATAACTTCACTACTTGACCGACTTTTTTATACACCGATAATAGCAACTCGATATGTTAAGATTTTTCTGGGAGAAAATTGATTTGATTATCTGCAACAGCTCTCTTATTCCGCATGTGAAGGGCCAATTTCAGTTGTACATTTTTTTTAATAGGTTATATGTTTACGGTTATTCGTTCAATGAATAATTTCCGTTTTGTATTGGAAAGATTGGCCGTCAAATAATGAACGCAAATGATTGCATGGCAGACTGATTGTTTTGGCTTGATGAATCAAGACATTTGTCATATCCTGCTACCCAAAAAAATAAAAGTATCTAATATACTAGTTTCTGCCCCCCGGCTGCACTGCTTCACAATGCACTGCTAGCAGTAGATCATATAATTGCCGATATGATTTCGAGCATATTACGGGTACTAGAAGTTTCAAAAACACTACAAATATCACATACAAAAATATATCCTGAATTTAAGTTTACAGTTCTTTCAGTAACTTTTGAATTCACGTCAACTTTTTGAAAATGAATCGGAACTTGCGCTGCTGCCCGTCCGTTAAAGTTGCTTCAATTAACGCACTATATTGTTGAGAATGCCAATTTTGTGTATATTAGCTTCCTGATTAGATCCTGAAAATATTATTTTATGAAAATGTACTAGTAAAGGAAGTTCATGGGTTCGGTGACTGCAATAATTTCACTCAAGACACGTTATAGCATAGAATTCATAGGTTAATAATATCTGTAGGCTAATTTAATGAAAATTTGCTATTCAGAGCTCAACCTTGTGGCCAGTTCAGAATCCACAATTATTTGCACCTTAGAGGGCATTTGTGTAATAGCTTGCATTTAAGAGGACAATTGTCTAATTGTGTGCTCTTGTGTGGAATAACACAATTAAGACATGTATTTTAGCGCTCTCGTGTACAGAAAAGCTCCTAGTATCTAACTTTAACACAGGGGTTTCCAACCTGGGGTACATGTACCCCTAGGGGTACATTTGCTTATCTAAAGGGGTACATTTAATGATAGTTTATAGTTCTTAAAACCTAAAAGTTCTATTAAAAATCCAGTGGAATTTTATTCTTTTACTAGCCTCTTTGTCATAAAAATGTATGGGTACATGTTCAACAGTTGAAATACTGAAGGGGTACATGGTCAAAGAAAGGTTGGGAACCCCTGCTTTAACACATTCTTGTATTTCAGAGACCTGAACAAGTTACAGGAAGGAATGGGCGAGAAGGTGGGTATGTTCGTATTCTTCTTCGTGACCTTCTTAGCGAATATCATCAACGCGTTCGTGCATGGCTGGGAGCTGACGCTGGTCATCATGTCCGTCTTCCCTCTGCTCGCCATCACCACGGGCCTCATTTCTAAAGTACGTACGAGACAACTTCTTAATGCTGCCTTGCCGAGAACTAACTTGCAAATCATCGCAGGCGCAAAGGAAGCTAGCCAACGAGTTCATGATGTTGAAGTTTTCGTTTCCTTCTCTCGCAAGGGACTTTACTGCTAAGACAAACTTTTATTTTCATTCCTCGATGTATATCATGTAATTAAATTCCAGCAGCCCAATGTATTCCAAATTATTTTGCTGCTATATTTTTTCTAAAAAAGCATTATTGTTATGAGGAAAGTTATACTGAACAAAACAAGGTCTTTCTAGGCCTAATAGTCTATTAAGTGCGTATTGCTAACAGGGTCAAACACTTATATTGTTCTACTCCGAGTAACTGAGCTACAGCCTATGCAGGTAATATTGTATGAAGTTCTGAGGATTAAGCTCTCATGTAGTCATTAGTGAGACGAAGGTAACGTGAGAGCGTTGAAACATCGAGTATAAGTAACGTACTCCTCAAGGAATGGCTACAAGCTGCGTATTGTAGAGGAAAAGGCCTTCGTAAGTTAAATATTGGATGAATGTTCACTTAGCTACTCTCTCACTTTTTTAAGGGTGGGTAGACTGTTGTTATCAACACCTGGGCATACTACCTGAGGTCCGCTAAAATATTCACAGATGGTGCCATTCTGTTTCTGGTTTTATTGATTTGAAGTACTGTTAGCGATGCTCAGTGCAGACTTTAGCTTCTGTGGATTTTATATCGCTGGTCATTTCCTGTGAGCAAGGTTGTTTTAGTTCGTAGTTAATAATAATAGTAATTCTGACATTACTTACTGATTTCTACTTTATTGCAAGCAAGTTGCTCATCTTTTCTACTGTAATTTTGTCCGGATTTGTGCTTGAGAATACAGTGTCATTTTTGAAACATTTTGATTTCACTACACTAAGAACGTACATCGAAAACGTACTTCTATGGGTTCATTCGTCCCTTGTTATAAACTAGTCGAAATAATTATGAAATTCCTGAACAATTTGTTAATAACGCTTCGTTTTCGCTCGTGTTGCCCTGAAAATTTCTTTGTCTACACATGTGAATGGATATGTATGTTCGTTTTTTACGAATTCTAAAAGAAGAATTAATTGTTCAAAGAAATTTGTTTTTCAGGGTGGAAATAATGATTGGACAGGGTTGAAACATTCTACTTCCGATTTACTTTTGATTGACAGAAGACATAAGTATGCAGGGATTTTGTATAAGTTATGATTATTTCCATCAGTTTATTAACCATGTGATTCATTTCAAAGTGTCCAATTTAGTTACAGCCCAATTGGTGGGGCATAAACAATTTTTATAATGACTATATATTGAAACAAACATTCATTTTGCCCTTTATCTCGAGTGCTATAGTATTCAGTCTAACTATAAAACGTTTTACTCAGCGTGTTTTCACGAGTTCGATATGCAAGTATGACCCAAACTTACACTGATAATTGATACAAATTGACCCGTTTTGTATGACGGCTTAGAAAAATTAATGGAGCAAAATCTAGGCAAAGAACATCTTATAAAAATTGAATTTATTTTTCTAAATTATTCACTTTAAAAACTAAGTAGATGAACATTTATTCTTTACATTGAATGGGTCAGTGTCTAGCAGTTAAAGTGAAACTCATCTTTGATTATCAAATTTAAGGTGGAGGGGAGTTTTGAGTGCCTCAGTATGTTATTTTTTCCAGTATCGTTGCCATTTGTTTGCGTGAGAAAACGGTGATCTTGACTTTCCTATCACTATACTTTAAGTTAAACATCTCTTACCGTGTATTCTTCCTCATCGTGCTTTAACACGTTGACTTCGAAGTGGTACGTATGTGGACCACTTAGGTTAGGTTCTGTAATTTTTTCAGATCCTTCTAGTGACTATGCGTACAAAGAGAAGATTTACACCGGCCAGGCAATCGGAGGCAACGTGTTAATATTCAAGTTTGTATACAAACATTACACATAACCTAGATACTTTTTCATAATTAACGAGTATCATGTGCGGCACAGATTCAGTCTACACTGACGACCCAGGAGATGGCAGAGTATGCTAAGGCTGGCAGCATTGCAGAGGAAGTGTTGGGGGCCATCAAAACCGTACTGGCGTTTGGGGGCGAAACGAAGGAAGTTAAAAGGTAACTAGTGTGAGCATGAGGGTGACATGGCTGTGCTGTTCATGAAGCTGAATTTAAAATTCTAGTTGAGAGCCATAGAAGGTTGTAGATCGTATTTGTATTTTCATATACATCTGCTGCCTATGGTATCACTGTTTGAAAAATGGGGCTCTTGATGATATTTTTGAAAGTACTGTATAACTTTCGAAGTTCTCACTATGACTTGAGAAACATTTGTAAGACCTAAGTAAAAACTTGAAAGTGTCTGAAATCGATAACTTGTTACATATGCAGTTTTTAACATTCCTTTTGCTTCATAGCATATTACCTTGATGGCATTTTAAAGAACTAGAGCACAAATCTGTCTCCAGTGTCTCTCGCTCGCAGAACGTATCCTGACTTCAAAATGGCGATCCGTTTTTAATTCAAAATAAAAGGACATGTTAGTCTTTACAGTCGTACACGAGACTCAAAGATAGTTCTTATGACACAATAATAACAGCCAGCTTAATTCATTGCTGTAAAAATGATGAAGAAATTAGTACCATTGCTGACAACTCTTTGTTTCGTGGCAGTAAGTCGTTTCGTTAGAGTTATTGATGTAGGAGTGCAGGGCAATATAACTCTGAACATGACGCCAATCGATTCCTCGTGAAGCACTCATTTGCTGAGTTCTTGCTGATATACACGAGTTGAAAAAAGGCACTCGTTGAGTGCGCTGCTAATTAGCGGAGTCACTTTTAAAGTTAATACGCAAAAAAGTACTACTTTGGCTTTGTCTCTCTATTTCTCCCTTCCCTCCTCCGACAAAAGATGAAAAGGACCTTTTATCGCAAAAACTTGAAGTTCGAATGTATTTTGAGAGTTTTCGTTTAGTTTGCCATATTTACGCAAAATTTTAACGGCACCAGCAGGCGTGCACTGTAAGCTCTGGAAAATATTTAGAATGCTAGGTCAGATAGTTCATTCATGAAAGAGTTGAAAATCATCATCCTGTGACATCTCTTTTTCCAGTTATGGAAATGAAATCACATCGTTTCGATCAATTTATAGCATTAGTTTTCTCCTTTTCGTTTCCCTGTATTTTCTTTTATGGTGTGTGATTATCAAATGATTCTGCAGTACTGGTACTGTTCGGTTTAATTTTGTTTAGTTACACCGTTTATTTTTACAATGCCGTCTTGAAATCGTGTTGAAAAAGTCGTTTTTTTATTTCCTAGTTGCTGTTAAGGCTTGATAATCATATTTGAAATTTAGTGTCATATGTGTGTGTGTAGTGTAACACTACATATTGTTCTTTGTTCTAAAAAGTAGAATCTTTAGTGCGTCATTTGAAAAAACCCTTGTGACTTTTGGCATAAAATTAGTACTAGAAATAATTTCTTACACACTTGTAAATTTACGCAACTACATAGGTAGGAAGTTTCAGCAATGATTCTCTCATGTTAGTCAGCCAAAAAAACCTTGACTTTCATATATTTAGATATTTAAATAGATAATTCTATTAAACTTTTATGATGCCAGATTTACCTAAATTGTGCATTAAAGTTTCAGCAACTTCTAACTTCTGGGTGCATTTAAAGAAAACTGTTATATCACCAGCTTGGTCGACTGGTGAGCGAATCTGCTTGCGAGCGGAAAGACCCGGGTTCGAATCCCGCTGCCGACATGGTTGACGCAGCTAGAAATACGGCATGGGACTTGGGTAAACAACCGAATAATTATCGAAGTAATTATCCGACCCAAGAATGGGCCCGAAGGTTCGTTCCTATAGCCTCATTCTATTCTATTCTATTAACTCTGCGTTCAGGTACGAAGCTAACCTCATTCACGCCCGAGCTGCTGGAGTGCGGCGAGGTATGTTCTCCGGTATCAGTCTGGGCCTTGTGTGGCTCATCATCTACGCCTCTTACTCCATCGCCTTCTGGTACGGCAGTGGCCTCATCATAGAGTCTCGCTACCCTAATGATGGAGACTACGATCCTGCTGTTCTCATTGTCGTAAGTAAGAGCAGGTGTGATGACGAAAAGTCGCAAACGCAGTTTTTAAAAAATGTGATGTTTTTATGTTAATTTTTGTAGTGTAGAGAAACTAGTTTTCAGAGTTATGACCTATCTCTGTTTAGTATGGCTCAGTACCCCTACCCTACAGAATTTAAGTTTTATTTGTAGCCAAATTCTTATTCATTGTAGTTGCGTTGAGCTATTCACATGAAATTTACTTACAACTTTATTAAAGAAAACTTGGATGGGAAAGAAGAAACATTGTCAGACGGGCGTTCTTATTGAATATTGGTAGATAATTGTTTTCTAAAGAAGGATTATATTTTTAGAGCAGAAGTGTATATTTTTCATTAAAATACTTCGCCTTACTTGTGCTAATATTCACCTCAAACCACTTTTTCTGGTTACTGAACACTCACGAGTCTTAAACCCTGAGTTTTTTTAAGCTGTTATGCTTGTAGACCAGCACTGGAAGCAACAGTTGCTTGTAATTTCTATCGAGTGGGATATTGGTAAGATAATGAAGAAATGATGCAAAAATGAGGTAGCAAAAGTTATATCATCAAATATTAACTTAATCTTTCTTGTTATAGTCATGCGATAGTGTTTAACACGTTCACTGCCGCTTGACACACATGTGCGTCATTTCAAGCTCTAAATTTCAAGCGGCAGTGAACGTGTTAAAAATATTTTCATCCAATGAGTTAATTTATTTTATTGCAATTATGCGTACTATGATAATGACTGTTAAATGCGGGAGGCTAAATAAAACACCGCTAAATGAAATAACTCCGCCTGACTTAACTTTTTACACTGATTGTTAGGTGTTCTTCAGCGTGCTGATGGGCGCTATGAACATGGGCCAAGCTGCCCCCTTCGTAGAGGCTTTCAACATCGCCCGTGGTGCTGCAGCCAACGTCTACGACGTTCTGGAGCGTCCGTCTGCCATCGACCCCATGTCAAAGGAGGGCAAACAACCTACTAGAGTACAGGGTCATCTTGGTAAGTGACAGAAAAGGTATGTTTAGAAATGTATTGTTTTATGATTTGATGAGATACATGTTAGACCTGCAGGTGAGAACAAAACTGTGAAGCAGACTGGACACTCCGAGTTCTCAAGTGCAGGGAATGTGCCGCATTATTTTTCAACTTGATCGAGAAAGAGATCAAATGGTTCTAGTGATTTGCTAGAGCTTCCCAAAATACCATGGTGCTACAATGTCAATTAACGAATTTCACTGTCATTAAGTTTTCTTCATAAAACATTCAATCTTACTCTGAACCTTTACAATTTGGAGGATTTTCTAGCTTAAGCGTCAGTATTTTTTATTTACAGAATTCCGTGGTGTTAAATTTGAATACCCATCTCGAAGCGACGTGCCAGTTCTGCAAGGGCTGTCGCTGCAGATTTGTCCCGGAGAGACAGTCGCCCTAGTTGGCTCCTCAGGCTGCGGTAAATCTACGTGCATCCAACTTCTACAGCGCTTCTACGACCCCGGTCAAGGATCGGTAAGTGGCTGTAAGACAACTCTTTTCTTCTCTGTGGTAATTCTGAACTAAGTTTCCTAAGACAATTTCTGTAGCATTTTGCGGCCTTTGACAATATCGGTAAGTGCATGTATGAAAACTCTTTGTTCTCACTAATCATACTAAGAGAGTTAACTTGAACCATTCATGTTTTGAGTTCTACAATCTCAGGCTGGGTTCGGCAAGTCAAATTGAAATTGATATTACATTAGTTGCTGTCGTTTTCAGTGGCTCTTACGAACACAAGTTATGAGTGTTAAGGACCGGTGAGAGACAGTTTTTATCATGGTCGGTGAGTTTACTAAAGAAACTTTTGTAGCTCATCTATAGGTTACTTCTGAGATCGGTGAGTAGCAGCGTAATATTTTCTTTCCACAGATTTATTAGCTGAATTTGTTTAGACTTCTATTTTATAACCTAATTTGTGGGAGAGTAAAGAATTCCTCTTGTTCGTTCCGTTCACTAAGACTGCTTTTGTACTTTTTCTACATTAGGTTGAAATTCTTAATTTTTCTATTTTTTTTTCGAGTTGGCTGTTACGTATGGCCAACGATGACAATTGAGCAATCAATTTTTTTCTGCATATTAGGTAACTCTGGACTCTGTAGACCTGCGTGAATTGAACATTGGATGGCTGCGAGACCAGATCGGAGTAGTGGGCCAAGAACCTGTACTTTTCGCTACCACCATCGAGGAAAATATCCGCTACGGCCGGGACGGACTCTCCTTCGAAGACATCGTCGCCGCTGCCAAACAAGCTAATGCTCACGACTTCATCATTAAATTACCTCAGGTTTGATATACATCAGCTGAGATTTTAAATGGGGGAATTTGAATATTAGGTAAATCGTAATAAACGTTGACGTGTTACTTCTGTGTCATATACATACGTACGTTCATCATCAATTATTCGGTCCACGTCTCTGGATGGGGTTGTGAGTTGTCAGAATTTAAACTTTATTTGTTCTGACTTTTCAGTTCAAATGAGCAGACATGTTCCTCCTGAATTGAAGACACCGAAACTATAATAGAGGATCTACGGGTGGTCACTGTTCTGAACACTAATCAAGTTGTAGTAATTAAGACATTCAAATCTTATAATATTAAGAGCAAATATGAGTACGAAGCAAATTCAATCATTAAAAATTCAAGTTCTTGGGCTTATACGTTTGTGAGCAGTAAAAACATATGAGGATGGCCCAGTAAAAAGCCCTTTTTTCTGGTCGACGTCCCGAAAAAATGCAACAGCGTCAGGTGGATGGATCAAGTGATCCATCTTTTTGATATCAATTGGGGCGTCCAATTTACATAGGACGTCAATGAGTCTCAACTTTGTTGTGCTTCCAATTAACGTTCTGCTATATAACAATGGTTGTTTTTTCTTTGTCATCTACAATTTTTTTCTTCATTGATTTATTAATTGCAGTTCATGCTCACTAGCTGATTAACTTCTGTCGGTTTATTATCCTCGTTGGTTCACTTGCCAAAAAACTAAAATTTGTGAGTAGAACTGTGAGTCATTACAGCATTGTTTCATTTGATGAAATTTGTGTCCTTACTCTTTACTTTATGTGCTATATCGCTTTGGTTATGAAATGCTGGTTAAGTATTTTAGCGTCAGAACTGTCAGCTAAAATACTATAATTATTGGTAATCCTCATTTAATTGATGCATAAGTTTATAATTTCCTTTCATTTTATAATGATAAAGGTGTGTGCATGTTTCAGTCTCTTTTAGGTTAAAGGGAGTTTAGATTAGTTATGTGATTAGGTCAGCTCTTTCTTTATCTGTGACTCCTTTTTGTAGTTATCGAATAATTGCTCAATAAAAGTTTGATTAATATCTTCATTATGAATGATTTTTCTTTTATGAATGTCTAAAAGCCACTGCAGTACTTTGTATTAAATGAAAATTTTACGTAAGAAATCACTAATTTCTTTCCACAATCCGGAGGACGAGTTTTCTCGCTAGGAGTAGAATTAAGTTTGGCTACTTTCCCTCTGCGGAAGTGAAAATATTGTGCGTGAATCTCATCATTTTGTATTTGTAAGCAGCAATACCAAACTCAAGTGGGGGACCGCGGTGCGCAAATGTCTGGGGGACAGAAGCAGAGGCTTGCCATCGCAAGAGCCCTAGTCAAGCGACCCAAAGTCCTCCTCTTGGATGAAGCCACCTCTGCCCTCGACAACCAGAGTGAAGCCGTCGTTCAGAATGCTCTCGACAAGGTTAACTTCAAACAGAATATTTTCATAATAATTGGTAGTTTGTAATCAAAAATTAAACTGCGCTTTCCAAAGATTGCAGTCTTTTGTGTTAGGATCTGAATGTTTACCGGCATTGCAAAATAATTATCGTGTTTTGATATTCCGACTTAGCCATAGCACCCTGTAGAGCACACTTCTACGGTAACTACAATGAATTGGTAAACATTAAATCCTCAACTTCATAGCGTTGAATGTATTTCTCCACCTCAGGCTCGCCAAGGCCGAACCACGATCATCGTAGCTCACCGTCTCACCACAATACGATCAGCTGATGTGATCGTGGCTCTCAGAGCCGGCAAAGCGGAGGAGATGGGCACTCATGAACAACTCATGGCCAAACGAGGCCTGTATTACGGACTTGTTACTTCGCAACTCAGTCCCGACGAGAAGAAAAGTGAGTTATGAAGCGTCGTTATTCTGGTTGAACGAACTCTTTACCTGCAGGACTCGAAAAAGCCAGTGCGAAACAACACAACTGCGTCACATAGCTCAGGATTGCTGGACTGTATTTTGAGTTTGATGCTTTATTATGCACTTCATTGTAAGAAGTGGAACTATAGAGAATATCGCCATTTTGTTTCAGTTTTTCTACTGAGCACCGTTCTTTCTTCACTGTATCCTGGCAGTTTAATTCTCTCAGGAATAAAGATTTTGAGGCTTGCGGGAATAATAATAATATTGTATCATAGCACCGTCTCTTAAGACTTGTGTTGTGCTTGCTGTGTGTTATGTGCTACCTACAGCCTATAGCCGATTCAGCAACCCTAGTTGTGGGTTTTAGTTAAGGATTAGAAATTATTCATGTATCATTTTCTCTCTTAACTTTGAAGGGAGATGACCGACGTATCATTCTGACGGAGTTTCTCAATCTCTTCAGTCACTATATTTGACTTTTGGTTTTTGCAATGTTGAGTAACTTTGATTGCACTGATAATTAAGCCGTTTCGTCGATAATTTTCTGTTAGCACTATCCTGTTCTATTTTTCATATGATGTCTTGAATAGAACATTGAGTTTTGCCTTCAGATGAAGTAATGTGCATAATAATTTTATTGACTCACCTGACATAGCGTACGGTGCCTATAGCGAATTCAATTATGTATTATAGGTTATATATTCAAATATGAGACTGTAATACCTGCACTTAGGACAGCTATTGTGCGAGCGTGTTATGAGGAAGTTTTGTTCTATTTGGGCCCCATTATTAATATAATGAGAATCAAGCAGCTTATTACGGTTAGAAGTATGGCTAGTAGAAGTATTAGCTCTTCTATAAGCCCCTGTAATATTTCTACTGCACGCGCTATAGCGCAGAGCAGGCCTTGTGTACTCCGGTTTTTTAGTGATGTTCTCAATAATAATTGTACCAGAGAGTGGTCAAAATTTAAGATTTTTCCGTTTTTTCAATACTCTTTTGGAGGTTGGTGCCTAAATTACAATACTAATAGAGTATCCTTACACTTGTACTAATTATCATACGGAACTAACCGCAGGTATTTCAAGCGAAAATTCAAAACATGAATGTGTTGAAGAATAAAAAAACCACTTGTTCAGAAAGATCTGTAAAATGTTTTATTTTTGAATGTAATTATTGAAAGGCATAATGCATAATGGTGTGCAAAATTGAGCCCTTTACTAGAAAGCGTTGCGAAATATGTTTTGAAGGTTGCCTCATTCGTTAGCTTTCTATAATATTCAGTTGGTGATCGTATGATATATATGCTGTGTCGACTGCTAGTGTAGTGTATATGATTTGTGTCCATCAGTCTGTTTTAAATTACTTAACGAAGTCTTTCATTTTGAAAGATTTGTAAACGAATTTTTAATGTCATAGTGAATAGCTCTTGCACTGTTTAGTCATCAAATCCACTCCTGCTTCGTGAAAATGTGAAATAAAGACAAAAATAATACATTTAATAAGATAAACGCATCAGAAGCGCGGTGAGGAAATCTTGTTAATTTCCAGATGCATTGGAAAACGATCACACTGCGTCCTCGGAGTATGAGACTGCCACAGAGATCGAATTGGACCACGACATCGTCGACGAGATCACCGACATCGCTACCACGGCGCTGGCTAGAACAGCTTCCAAGCGCTCCTTGTCCAGGTCAGGTCTCCAATGGCTTCCCTATGTCAATCTGATATTTTTCATTGGATGAAATTTTCTAATTGTATAAGCTAAGTTAATGATAATTATTGTGTTTCACAACATACTAATCGTCGGGAAAGTATGCTCGGGGAATAATGAATAGCTCAGACAACACCATAATTACAGTACGATATTCATCATGTGTAAAAAAAACCTGATTCAGGATTTTTTCCAAGAAATAGGAGGATTCATACATGTTAATAAATGATTGGTTTTTAACTGCACTCGTACTAACACTTGTTAACGTTTCACCTTCAACATTGTTTAAAATGGGAATAGTTAGTGTTGGAAAAGTTAGTGATGGTAAATATCTCTTGTCATTTGCTTGGTATCTGATCATGACACGTACCAGTGAGCACATTTTCTTTTGAAGCTTTAATGTATCATGAACAAGTTCTCAGATATGTTACAATTTTTCTTTGCAGAAAACATTCCATGAAACTAATTTCCATTATGGATCAAATAATTTCTTAGTCTCTTCTCCTGTACTTGAAAATTTATAGCTGGCCTGTCCGCAAACTCCTCTAATTTTTCGTCAATTCAGGTTAACGAAGACTAGATTCTTAGGATCTGGTTCTGGACGCTTCATAATGTTGGTACGTTTATTATGGTCCCTCTGATGTGCACAGGCCACTAGAACATTAGTAACAGTAGATTGCGGGTTTTGAAATTGTTTTTGATTGGAAATTGTGGTCTAACATCAAAAACACGTAAAATGCTAGAATCTTTTGTCTTGCTCTGCAAAATCTTGTTTAACTCCACAAACTGTTTTCTTATTTGCAAACTGTTGTTTTAATCTGTAAACTACTGTCTTGCTCTGTAGACTTCTGTCTTGCTCTGTAGACTTTTATCTTGCTCTGTAGACTCTTGTCTTGCTCTGAAGACTCTTGTCTTGCTCTGAAGACTCTTGTCTTGCTCTGAAGACTCTTGTCTTGCTCTGAAGACTCTTGTCTTGCTCTGAAGACTCTTGTCTTGCTCTGAAGACTCTTGTCTTGCTCTGAAGACTCTTGCCTTGCTTTGAAGACTCTTGTCTTGCTTTGAAGACTCTTGTCTTGCTTTGAAGACTCTTGTCTTGCTTTGAACATTCCTATCTGGCTGTGCAGACTCCTGCGTTTGTATTCATGAAATGGTGTCTCTGCATTCAGGCGACGGCGAGCGTCGTCTGCTGTGTCAACGCGGTCGCGGTCAATCCACAGCGCGCACAAGCGGGTGTCGACTATTGTTCCTGAGTCCGCAAAAAAGGTGAGTCCAGACGTATTTCATTCAAAACTATTGTACATAGTGTAATATCTATAGTTTTTTTTTATGATAAAAATGTCAAAGTAAGTAATTTTTTTCAATTTCTAGTAAATTTCCAGGGTTAAAAAATTGCATACTATTTGGTTGAGCGCTGCTTCTGTGATACTGGGGCTGTGGTTCACTTAATTATAGATGCATTTCAATAGAAAGAAAGTTTTATTGACAATTTCTTTCTCCGATATTTTTTTAACCGCCTGTTGGAATACTCTGTGTAATGGATGTCATTAAATATCTCTAGTGATTGTTGTTACCTCGTGTGTTATTCGATGATTCCGGTTCTGCCGACACATAGGCTATATTTTACTATTTCAAATTTCTCTAAATAATATGAAATGTCTGGTTATATTCGTTACATTCTCGTTTTATACTGAAGATAATAAATTATATGGTGTTGATTAAATTTATGTTGAATGAGACTACCTAAATGTTAGAGTAGCAATATTTTCACAAGTAATTTAATCAAATGAATTTCAATAACATAGTAATGTTTTATATGCTATTCGTTATGGAAGACTGAAACGTACTTCCTCTACTGGGGAGTTCAGCGTAACTTGTTTTGTACTGGAATGACTCCATACGACATACCTCATTGTTCAATAACTTTGTGTTACTTGTCGAGCTATAAAATGACTCAGGAAACTTATGTTGCAGAAAAAAGAGGAGCAGCCAACGCTACCCATGCGCAAGATCCTGAAGGCGAACCAGCCCGAATGGCCTCTCATCCTGCTAGGTGTGATAGGCTCCATGATCATGGGCAGCTCCACTCCCATCTACGCTGTTTTGTTCGGAGATGTACTGGGGGTGAGTTAAATACCCACAGTTAACTTCTCCTTTAGTCCCAATGGCAGAACTTTTTGATAGTTAGAATTCTTTGGAGCAATCTCAATCGTGCCTGAATTGTTGTCAGAGAGCCGACAATCTATGCCACATTTTTATTCTTAAAAATTGTGAGTTGAATGCTATTTATGCTTTGCTGAATTATAAAACTTCTTATAGTTGAGAGCTTTGGAGCTTTTGCCACCCAAATAGAATTCCTGAATTCCGGCCATGAGTGACGTGTTGACACGTTAGACCGGATTCATTCTAGTGTGGAAGTAGTAAGTATAGTTCTAAAAAAATCCTGTCATCGAAGCATTCAAACGTCGACTTTCACCACTGATACACTGAATATTTTTTTATATAAATTTATCAAAATGATGATTTCGTTACTTTCTTCAGACATTATCAGTGGCTGACCCCGAAACTGCTCGTGCTGACGCAAATTTCTACGCCCTTCTTTTCCTCGCCATTGGTGTTGGGGCCGCCATATCCACCTTCATGCAGGTACTTATTGCCCGTTAGTTTTTAATGTATATTTGTATCAAGCAGTCATTCGGACGGAAGTGATTTCTAATGTAAATTCATTTTTGCAATGAAGAGTAGCCTGAAAAGAAAGGACTGTATACGTTTAATTCCAAAGATTATATTATATTTCAGAGAACTAACCAGCAAAGCGGATGTTTTTATAGCATCACCACTTTTAAAACCACAGCTGTCAAGCTCATGCATGAGGCAGTGTAAATAAGTGCGCTCCAACGTTCACAGGACATTTCCACTTTGCAGGAACTGGTGGAGATGAGCAAATTAAAATACACTACGAATTCATTGCATTAAGTTTTTTCTCCTTTTTAGTTTTATTCGCTTACGACATAATACTACGTATCGAAGTCTTGATGCGTGAGTTACTGAACTTGCTGCACGCAGTCATCAAATTGGTGCTGTTCTAGTAGACTCGTACTCGAATTCCAATTATACACAACATTGCGAAAATTATTCATGTGACCAAAATATTTAGAGTGGCTAAGTCCAAATTGTCTATTTTTTACTTAATTTTATTGGTAGTGAGCCAGAAAAATATTTTAATAAATGCATCTTTTAAATCATCGTCGACATCGATTTGTCAATAAATGTTCCTGTTGTTATTATTGATTGTGCTATAGTTTTCATCAGTTTCGAAGTCTATATCATTAGAAATTACATATTTCAGAAATTTTTTTAGTATTATTTAATTTGCATACCGACAGGCCTACGCTTTCGCTCTATCTGGAGAAATCCTAACGATGCGACTGCGCAGTCGCGCCTTCTCAACTATGCTGAGTCAGGAGCTCGCTTGGTTCGACCAGGACGAGAACTCCGTCGGGGCGCTCTGCTCTCGGCTTTCAGGAGACGCTGCTGCTGTCCAAGGGGTCAGTGTCATAGTTAATCAGTGAGATAATTCGAAAAATTAGATAAATTGACAAGTTTGCATGACCAGAGCGAGTGCTATGTCCTGTTGAACTCTCTAGTAGTGATAGGTACCAGTCTTATGAGGTCTGACGTATCCGTGACGTTCTCTCGTGAGTTGTTCCCACCTCTCGGGAGAGTAATTCGCTCCTTGTGTGAATATTACAATTTCTGAAGATAATTTTCGCTCATTTGTGGGAGAATCCGCATTCTATGGTGACGGATATGTGCTTCTTTTTCTGAGGATGTGTTGCCTTCTGCTGGACATTTGCCTCTTATTCCTACTGGGAATACGCCTCCATTCTAGAGGTGTACCGCCCTTTTAAAATGTCTCCTCCTACGAGCCCTCTTCTCTATCCTTTGCCTTGCCTCAGGCTACTGGCTCGCGGCTGGGAACTATCATGCAGGCGCTGACCACGTTGGGGCTTAGCATGGGTCTGGCCCTTTACTTCGACTGGCGGCTGGGCCTCGTGTGTGTTCCCTTCATCCCTTTCGTGCTCGTAGCCGTGTATCTGCAAAGCAAAATCCTCTCTGGCCAGTCCATCACTGAGTCCGAGGTGCTTCAGCAGGCTGGCAAGGTGAGTTCCTCTGATATTCAAATGTTGCAGCTGCTTGGCAAATTACTTTTCACGCCTAACTTCCTTGAGCATAGTTGCTATTCTCAATAAGTGAAGCGCTTTATTCATTCATATTGACTTATTACGAGTCCCTAAGTATTATAGTAGGCCTACGGCTAACGCAATTCTGAAAGTTCTATTTACAGTAGGTGTCGCTTGCAGTCGGGCTTGTTGAGCAGCTTGTACTATAGTCAGAACGTTTTCATTTCCTGTAATATCGGTACGTGATTTCGTGATTTTTCATATGAAGGAAGTTTTTGTTTCAGGCATCAGTATCAACCTAAATGTGAAATGGTTAATTATCCAAATTTTTACTTATGTGTTCTTATATGTATTCTTACACTGTTCGTCGTTTGGAACGTTTTCTGTAGGTCTTACCTTATCAACTCCTTCAGGACGGATGTAGACGATAGCCTACATTAACGTCAAATTATTTTTAGTATATTAGGGTATTAGTAGTTGCATTTTAAAGATAAACCTTGATCAGTTGCATAGTAGTAGTTAGCTGCAATGTGGCACTCTGTGCCTCATCATCTCATAACTCGTTCGTATATTCTCATTCTTACTCATTCCATCGCATAGCAATTCAGTTATGGCAGGGTTAATAACATGTTAGTGTTGGATTATTGATTACTTGTTGAGAAAATATGAAACGAGCGTAATCAAAAGATTAGGACTTTCGCTAAGTAGAAGTGTTGACCACCAACTTTTCTAAACCTTCTTTAGTAGTTAGCAGGTAGACGCTCCAGAATCTCGTGAACACGTACTGTGGTGTTTATATAAAATTTTCATAAGATTTCCCTGACGTAGGCGATGTTTGAAGAAATTAGTACCAATCATTTTCCCTCATATAGGTATGCTTGGCTGTCATTTTACGATAGTTGGAAACAAAATTTTGTTTTACAACCTTCCAGGGTTGAGACGTGGTGGTCTGTTCTACTCATTTTCTTCCCAATCATACCAGTACATTTTCCCCCTCGACATTCAGAAGATGATGTAGCTACGTTTGACGAAAGCACATTATGAGTTATAATTCAGTTGCTGATAACCAACTTTTATTGGGGTAAAAAATTAACTAAATGAAACCGTCTCTTTCTCCAGATTGCGATTGAAGCAATCAGCAACGTGCGGACGGTCGCCAGTCTCCATAAGGAGGAACACTTCAGTAAGCAGTACGCAGACGCTCTGTACGAGCCTCACCGCATCGCACTACGCAATTCCCACCTCCGAGGTCAGTGTTCTATTATGTAATAGTTTCGAAAGGCTCAAAATTTTGGTTGGTACTTCAGGGTATAAAGCTGTGTAGGTACCCATGGGTCTGCTACTTGAAACTTAAGAGTGAAGCAGTGTTTGAAAAAATAATTTACCTGCAGTCTTCTGTTTCACAGACATGTTCTACCATAAAATTTTACATGAATCATTCTGATCAAATGTTTTGTGCCCCAAAGGTTAATGACATTTCAGTTTACTGTCGACTATTTTCTATTTGAAGAAACTTAAACAATTTTTGTTGGGAGCGCTCACGTGTCGTAAATTATTTATTTTAAAGTTAAACTTGTCAGATTTACCTGTCGTCCTTATTAATGATTTAAGAATTAACTTATTTTACAAGCACAAATACTAAAACAGTCTTTATCTCTGATGTACACAGATTCTTGCTCGGTGATGTTTCATGTGAGAAGTAAGTACAGCATTAACATTTTGTGACGTCATGCTTTTTCCTCGGAGAGCTATTTCCTCGGAGAGCTATTTCCTTTAAGTGATAAAGTAATTTTCAATGTAATTTATTAAATAAGTGATTAACAATCTGCAAAATCTTCGTTGTTGCTCAATATATTTTTTTCGCTTCAGACAGATATACATAACTCCAGAATTAAATGAAGTTACGACAATCTAATTCTTGATCTGTTTTCTCCAGGTGTATACAACTTGAGCAAAAAGAATCAAGTGTTGAAATTTTAATCTGAACCTAAGTTTTCCTATAGTTATTTTAGAATGTCTCGAAAGAACATCATTTATTCGAGTTTATTATACGGGTATACAGTTCTTCACAAGATATTAAATGTTCTGTACGAATTCCAAGACATTGAAATCACTTGTATTTTTTCAATGGAAACGGGCTTATTGTTTATTAGCATTTTACGAGAGGAACATTGAGCTTTACTTTAGACGGCATGGGACTTGGGCAGAAACCCAAGAATGAACCAAACGGCTCATATCTATTATGATTTCAGGTCTGGCGTTCGGCTTCGCCCAATGCGTTCCCTTCCTTGCGTACGCTGTGGTGATGCTCTACGGAGGCTACCTCGTCGACCAGGGCACCATGCCCTACGAGAACGTCTTCAAGTAAGAATTCTCTTTAATTGTCATTATGTAAGACGTTTCATTTGGGTACCAGTTATGACAACAACCTGATAACTTTGATACTTATTCCCATTTCCTCAAGGACGCGTGACTTTAAAACTTGAATGACTGTCTCCTAATATCGGGTATCACTGTTGAGATCGCTTTTGTTGTGACTGCGGTGGTTAAACTAGAAATCTAATAATAATAATTTAATTGCCATTCATAGACCTCATCATCAGCAGGTGAATGGATGACAAGCGGAGTAGGCAGTTGGTGAAAATTTAGAACCAACATTAAATTCAATAGTTGGAATAACGAAGATACTGTGCTATATGACAACAATCATAAGCAAGAATGAGCAACGGTTCCTAAAATCGAACAATCTAACAAAAGCAGGGGGAATTTGTTAGAAAATATGAGAGTTATGGAAAACTTCCCTTAGTAGTTTTGAACGTTAATGGTGCTGTCCTTGATCTGTAGCACGATTTTTTTGCTGGTACCATTTCAATTCTATATGACAATGCAAGTAGTAACTGTGGTAGTTTGTTTGTTTGGTAGCACTTGAATAATGTATTGTATTCACGATGCTTGCTGGGTGAATGTCCGTGCGTGTTGTAAAAAGGATTTGCAATGAGTACCAAGCACGACCTCAAGTCGTACGCAAATGTCTTTAAATCGATGTTATCTGTGTTATATACTCTGGGTATTTGGTAAAAATTTCGCAAATGAAGTGTCTTTGCCATGTTATCGTACTTGACTAGCACTGCCATTTTAAGGGAAAATAAGACTGCACTGTGGCAGCAGAAAACTAAACTAACTTGTATGAAATTCGTCAAAAAACAAGGCGACTCTGAGTTTACGTGTGGAAACAAACTTGCTATGCTGGACAATTTGTTTAGTTAATCTGTATTTTTTTAATCTTGCATTTGAATCTGTTTATTTTTACGCCTGTTTTTCTTTAATTATAGCTGTCTCCTAGATTTTTGCTGTCATCTTTTATATTTCTTCCATCGTGTTTTCATTTTCTGTTATTTCCCTTCGCGTACCGTATTTTTCTGTCCATTTATATTTTTATTTTACGTCATATATATTTCTGTCTTAGTTTATTTGCTTGTATGCACCAGAGTGGCAGAGGCACTTATTCTGGGCACGATGATGGTTGGTCAGGCGGTGGCCTTCGCTCCCAACTACGCCAAGGGCAAAGTAGCCGCTGCCAGGATCTTCAAACTCATCGAACGTGTGCCTCTCATCGACTCCTCTCCTTCTTATGGACGAACTCTAGTATGTAGAGTTTGTGATAGCTAACTAATTACTTTGCCCTCAGAATGTAATGTTTTTAATCTAGTCACTTTTTATTAAAACGTCATTCATGACGTTGCTTATGAGCAACTCATCGCTTTTACGTTGCATGAAATAATTGTACACGAATACTACTATTTTTATGCCAGTTTACGATTAGATATCTTCGAATACAACACAGTTTTTGTTATTATTTGTGGGTAAACATAACAGTTACCAGAACTGTACTCAAAAGTGTACGTCTCTGAAGAACCTTATTGCAATAGCTGTTTTCAATTGTTTACGAACAGGTGCTTTATGTGATGTAATGGATGTACTAGTTTGAAAATTTTCATCAAAATCCTACTTGAATTCCAATAGTGACAATATTCACTTTGGAAAGTGTGTAAATTGAAATGCGTTAATTTCAGATTGAAAGACTGTTTTCTTTATTCTTGCCATGATATGAGCATGTTTCAAAACTGTTCAGACTTTTAAGAGAAGAGTGCCATCGTTGATCGATTTTTTAAAAATTATCCAAATTTCTCACGACAATCTTGTTGCAACTTCTGTAGAAAACTCTTAAGTGTTCTACTTTTCCTAACTGTAAAATGAAAAGCAGTAAATGATAAATAATTCATAGTAATATTTGAACTATCATACATAGGTCATTTTACAATGAAAATATCTTTGTACATCACAGACAGAAGAATTCGACGAGGTGCGTCTCCATGACGTGCACTTCCGTTACCCCAACCGGGAGGACGTGGTCATCCTACAAGGCTTAAGCTTGACTGTTTGCAAGGGCAAGACTTTAGCTTTGGTTGGACCCTCGGGATGTGGCAAGTCCACAGTCATCAGTCTCATTGAGCGTTTCTACGACCCTGAGAAGGGGAAAGTGGTGTGTATATACATCTTTGTTTGACCTTCAGGGTTATACAAATCCAATGCCAACAGTTTCTTCAATCACTTTTTTCAAAACTGAGAAAAGGAACAAGTGATGATTATTACATTCATTTCGTTTTGGGTAAGTTTAGTGAGACCGAACAATTAAATCACATTAGGTATTTAACGTGCTGCAATGTTCCTAGTCGTGCGTGTATGATGACGATGTTAGCAACTCCTTTGTCAATTGTTGGAGCCGACGCACCATCCGACATTTTGAAATAAACTCTCGATTATTTTAAGGTCGAGAATGGAGGGTGTTTATAAAGTTTTTATTGAAACACGGATAAATTTACGACAGCATATATATCAAAAAGACCTTTACTGGATACAATTATGAAATGTAATACCGGGCTTTTAAAAATAATCATCAACCTTTGAGTGACAAGGAAATTTTGTTCAAGGGTCTCAAAATAAAGTCAATGACGATAACTTTTACAAATTCAAGTAATATTTACGTGAGTTTATGTATAGCCATATCCTTATTAACAAGAATTATGATAATGGAGCATTAAGTATGTTCATGCCGCTGCTAGCTTCAACCGAAGGGTCCAAATCTACGCTCGTAAGAATGGATCCCATTTGAAGCTGAAATTTAAGTTTGGAATTTGTCATAATAAAATCACAGAAGTTCATTTTCATGAAAAAGGAAATGCATATTCAGAGTTTAAATTTTTGCACGATTTTTATTTTATAGTGTTCAAATTAGTGAAACCAGTACGAACATCATACACGTGCCCTCTGAAAATAACTGCCGACCTGTGAAGGGTAGTGAATCTAGTGAAAATTATACTAGATCTTACTATTGTAATTTTATTCTTCTCGTACAGTGATTGTTTTTAGTCCCCAATCAATCTACATGTATCAGTCTGTCAGTTTATTCTGAACGTAATGGTCTGAAGTTCCAGTTGAACGTGCCTACGAGTCCATATTGATGTCAATGTTTATAAATCATATACTGTACTGGTGTATTGTTAAAAAATTATTTCTAGTCCAAAGATTTAGGTTTTTTATGTTTATCTCAGTTATTGAGAATTAGAGGTTAACTTCTTAAGTTTCAGCTCATAGACCTATGTTTTCAAAATTTTAGCAGCAAAATACGAGTAGCCTTGAGAAAATTTAGTAGAAGCATCCATACTCTACATATAAAGTAATACGTTGTACTATTTTGTACTTCCAATGTATGGTTACCGTTAGCATATTATTTCAAAGACTTCATTATTTATGCCAATGCATTACGTCAACGTTTGATAGATTAATGTTGATTGCTTGTTCATTTCATTTTAGCAATGTACGAGGTACCTTAGTCTTGGCACCTCGTTTCGTGATTCCCTGTGATAATTTAAACATTCAGTCCATTCAACAACTTCTTCTTTATTGAAGCGCTTGTTACACACCAGAAACTATTGAACATTGCAGACCATCAATAACGAAGACTTGAAGCAGCTGAACGTCGGGAGCGTGAGGCGTGGAGTAGGACTTGTGTCCCAGGTGAGATATTGTAGTTTCCCTCGCTTTTGAGTTGAAGTCTGTTTTGTGTTAAAGCCTTTTTGTGTTAAAACCACTATCTGTGTTGAAATCTCTACTTTGTGTTGAAGCCTCTTTTGTGTTGAAGCTTATAAGTTGTGTTGAAATTTGAGAACTTACGGTGTACGCAGAGACTAGAACTAGTGAACGTTTGTCGTGTGAAGAAATCCTTTCCAATGTAAATTTAGGTCTAATTGGTCGTCTAACAGCAAAATAACTACGAGCATTATTTTTATTCTGCAGGAGCCGCTTTTGTTCGACATGACGATCGAGGAGAACATCGCGTACGGTGATAACAGCAGAGAGGTGTCACACAGAGAAATTGTAGCCGCGGCCCAACAGGCGAACATCAGCAGCTTCATCAACTCCTTGCCAGCGGTGTGTAACGAGCATTTGTCACAGGGGAAAGAAAGACTTGTGATGTGTGCTGGTATGGCGAGTGTATCCGACTAATTGTTGTGCATCGGAATTGAATCACTTGCATCGAAATTGAATCACAAAGTTCGAGTTACTTTACCTACACAAAATACTTGCGTAGATTGTCATAGAAATTAACGACAATTGTGATTTGCATATTGAATTTCTTCTTATTATTCAAAAATTTTTATTATTGAAATTACGAAGGAAATTCTGAGTATTAGTTTTATGTGTCACAAGGTTATTAAAAATTTTCCTCTCTTTTCTCATTTATAACGCAGCCCAAGCACTATTCTAAGTCGTAGGCGAGATGAAGTACTCTCATAGGCCTTATATTGTGAATTGACATTGTTTAGGTATTCAAATTACAGACACAACATGTAATTGATACAACCAGTATTAACAATTACCACACCTCATGCTCGTGACTCGATTTGAGCGAAGGAAGCACCGCCTTCCTCGAATATCTCAAACTCCCTGGAGTTTCTAAATTTGGCTGACTGGTTTACGCTTTTGTGTTACTGGCAATTGAATGCTGTTCCTTTGACATGGTTATAAAAGTCTAAGATCACATTTTTGTCCCTGAATGAGTTTGTTGAAATTATGCGCCTCCACAACGCGGTGAAATAATTTTTGTTCATTGTAGTGAAAACGGTACACTAATTTGTCTATCATACTTCGGCGATTTATGTATTTCAAGTAAAAAATTATGGTGCCGTCTGGCAGTACTTCGTTTCAAAATACAAATATCGTCAATAGTTTTTATAAGTATGCACTAGACTGGGATTTCCATGGTTCAAGAAACTTTTTTTTTGTGGTATTAAACCAAAAGTCAATATTTTATGCAGCTACTTGGGCGTTGGTCTTTCTTTCGTAATATTTTATCGTTCGGATTCATGACGTTAAAGCTGCAACAACCAATGAAGTTACTCGAGATTTTTTGTTAGTGTTAGTGTTATGCTATGGTGTTTTCTGCATGTACTTTTATTCAACATTTCAAATTATGAGGCTGCATTTTGTTCGAGTAGAAATACAACACTCGTGTGGGCTCGAAGGGCACTCAACTCAGTGGTGGCCAGAAGCAAAGAATCGCCATCGCCCGCGCCCTCGTCAGGAACCCAAATGTCCTCATGCTAGACGAGGCCACATCTGCTCTGGACACCGAGAGTGAAGCGGTGAGTTTTGGGGCTTTAAAGGGTCTAGTTACAGGACCCCACTGTCTTCATGCTAGGCTACCTCGGCTACGGCCGTTTAAACTGAGGCGCTAGTAGAGATTTTAAAGGCAAGAATCCTAGGTCGAAGCCATGGCTGCACTGGACATTGGGACTGAAATCGTAAATTTGTATCGCTTATACGTAGATTGCCTAGATTCATGTGATAAAATTTTTAAACCCGTTATTTTAATTTTTATGCAAAAGAACGCATCAGAAATTCATAAACAACCTTGAAGTAGTTATTTTTTTCGAAAAAGAGTTCGAGAAAAGGCTCACCTTTTACTTAGTTGGGTATTGGCTAATGATATTATGTAACTTTAGGAATAAAGGCGCTTTCTAATATAGTTGGTATTGTACTAGAAATACTAGTATCTAAGTAGGAAGTTGTTGTCGTTGAGAGAAAAATTGGGAAAAAGTAGTAACAGTTCTCCGAAATCACTCAATGCGTACATCTTGACGGTATTTATTGGAAGTAGTCGGCAACTATAACAAATTATCATTTGAGAAATGTGAAATTTCTTGGCTTCTAGTTTAGCTGTATCAAACATATCTGTTCAACTGTTGCATGTTATTTTGTCTTAATGTCAAAATTCTGGAACCATGAATTATGATTAAAGTTCATCTAAAAGAAAAAAATTAGGATTGATATACTGCCTAAGCTGGGAATCGCATTTCGAGTCACTTAATATTGTTTAAAAAAAACGCAACTATACCAAAACAAGTCAAAGCTCGATTACTGATGCGAATTTAATGATACTTTTTTCAAACTGCTTTGAGAAAATCTTACATAAACTGTATCCTTCAAATTCCCTGATAGTTTAATATCTCAAAATAACGTTTGATAAATGTTTACGCAAAAAATATTGAAGGTTCGCAAATAATGAACCTGTGATATTGTAGATTCTTAAAAATTCAATTAGAAAACTGACGCAAGTCAACGTCTGATGGTTGGATAAGACGGGAAAGAGCGTTTAGAAAGCCATTTAGCTTCACCTCTACTACTGCGCTTTACACAAATGTTGTGACTGACGAGTAACACAACTATGATTTACAGATTAGGTAAAACTTTAGCAACTTGGCACGCTGATACAAGATCAGCAGGTTGCTTCTTCTTGGGAGTGTTTTGATAGTCTTACGGATATTTGATAATTATGTAACATGGCTTCAAAGGTCAAGTGGTCCAAGGATATAAAGTTTGATAAGATTGAGGGCCATAACTTTAAACTAAGAAGACATAAAAAGAACCGATTCTCAGACTAGAGCTTCTGTCTAGATATTTTTCATGTTCCATAAGTATCAGTTCAAAAATGAGCATCTGTGTCTGCCATGACTTCGCTCTCAGCCATTCCGTACATGTAAAAATTCACACTTACGAGTAGTGAATGGCTCTCTTACTAATCAATAAAGCAGCATCACTCATAAAAAGGGCTCCAGGCAACCGTGAAGCCCAAAGTCTTTTCTCGTGCACACAGGTGGTGCAGGAAGCGCTGGACAAGGCGCAGGCTGGTCGCACCAGCATTGTGATCGCCCACCGGCTCTCCACCATCCAGGGCGCAGATACCATCGCCGTCATCAGCAACGGCAAACTGGTGGAGAGCGGCACACATAACCAACTCATGGCGCTGGGTGGTCACTATTTCAAACTTTATCAAACTAATCATTGATTCAAGTGAATGCACGTCTAGTAAACGTAATTGAATAGAGTATTTTTGTCTCTATAATAAAACTGATGTAAAATAACAGAACAAAAAATTTACTGTCTACTCATGATTTCTTCCAAATCTTGTTTTCTAATTAAGCTGTAATGAAGCGTACAGGCAGTCAGAATGTTCTCCTGTTCTTTTTAGCATTAGTGTAATTTTCATTGGTAAGACTAGAATTTTCAATCGATAATGCTCTAGATAATAATCATGGGGACCAATGCACACATTTACACAGGATGCATTAATCTTTCTACTTAGGTCGGAATATTTGTTCTTAGATCGCTTCACAGGGTAGTGACGGAAGTGATACTTCGCTCGACACAGTTATTGAATAGTTGTACGATTGCTTTTAGAGTCAATGTCGAACTAGACTAGTCTTTCGACGAAATATTCTCCATGTTCAAACAGGAGTGTCATCTCTAATTGGAGAAAACTAATGAAATCGTATATGTAATGAGCTTTATTACTAAAACATTAAAGTACAGGCATTTTCCTCGGAAGAAATCAGCTGTAAAGTGCATTTTTTTAAATTAGTTAATGTTTACTTCTGATAAGTTTGAAATGTTGTGAACCTGACATGTATGATGCCTTGTCTCCGTTGCGTTGAGAAAGCTGGACTTAATCGTAGCACTTCGATGTACCTACTCCGATGTTCTTATATATTGTACGGTAATTGTTACGTTGCTTACTTCATTCACACTAATTGTAGTAGTTCGTATAGTATGATTCATTTCTAAATAATCATTCTTTCATAGCTTGGGAAAACTTAAGTCTCATACAATTTTGGACTCGGATGTTTAAAATTATTGTTTTTCTAATTTGGAACGATGTATGACTAACTCTAAACGGTTACCGTTAAAAGTTACGTATTTTCACTGATTATTCCTTGTTCTGTTCACTGAAGTTGCCTCGTGCCATGGCAAAGCCAAACAAATAGTGTTTTGAGAAACTATATTTTTTAATCTGGCCGAGTGATGAGAATACAAAGTAAGTACCTTCGCTTAGCGTTTAAATATCATATTAAAGAACATTTTCTTTTTCAATAAATGTAGTTCAAGTAAGTTCAATTATTTTCTGCAGTAAACTCTAAATCAAAAATATTTTTATTCCTCCTTTAGTCACACTTGTTTAGCAATGAAATTTATGTTTTACTTTACCTACCTCCTGGATTTAATTAGCCGTTTCTTGTTGCTCAGACGATCAAGCAGTCATGTATATATGCTGACTCTGATGAGGCCTTTGAAAGAATTTTCATCGGATTTACCAGAGTATGAACAATAACTTTGTGAGATCCTGGAGAAAGTCCACCTCTTTCAGACCAGTCACATTGTATGTAGTGCTGCTTGTCTGCTCGACTATGCCACACACAAAGGAAACATGGAAACTTGGTGTAACCACCATGTAGGCCCAGCACTATGGACACAACCTGTGGAAAAAAACAGCTTGAAAATACGTTTAACTGAATAGTTTTATTATTAAACAAATATTAACACTTAAGAATATGACAGTAAGTCGGCAGGAATAATTACCTATTGGAAAAAGTGTGAGATTTTTAAAGCAACTGTTTTTGGTGTTTTAACGTACTTTCAAGTCTCCACAGGTCTTTCAATTGTGGTTTTTATACATCAGAGCTGTCAACAGATACTCCATGTTGTTTTAATTCTCATCCATCTGCACTGAATGCCCCACCAGAACAGACGCAACCTGGTTTCTATTGAACAACAACACAGCTTTCAAGGTAGTGCAATACACCAATAAAGAGTCCTTGTCAAAACTCTTGCATGCTGTTTTCCATACTCATATACCTTTTTCCTTTGCGTCACAGCGTACATTTAAATGACCGGTGAGTACTTGGGTGCAGTTAAATATATCGTAAAGACGTTAAAACAGACTGAAATCTTTTCTGTGAGGCTTGCCAAAGTTTCGGAGGATTTTTTATAGGACGAATATATGGACACTATTTTGAGCAAAAATGCTATTATTTTATCTGAATGCCCGCCTAAAATACAGTGGCACGAAGTTCTGACGTGATTAAATAAAATGGGTGAAATTTTTTAGATCAGCAGGCAAAATACACACAGAAAAGCTTAATGTTACACAAACATTAAAAACTATGCAAGGAAATGTTATCAAATGACTTGCTTCGTGTATGAGTACGCTAATCACGATATTGACATCTTAAATTTGAAGTGTAAATAATTAAAAAGTACAATCTATACACTTCAATCAAAACGCACCTTTCTTTGTTGCTCCTACCCATTTGGCAGGCTTGCCTCTTCTTACAAGTACACTGTACATACATCTTCGTAAAAGCGTCACTTAGTTTTGCTATCTTGCTTTATGAATAGACACATAAAATATGATCTAATGACCTTCCCAAGGAGCATTTTTTCGTTCCAACTCGTTCCCATAAGGTCTAGCACGGAAGCGGTTCTTGATCTGTAAAAAATGTTTAATTAAATTCATCAGAGAAAGTCATTTCCGTACGTAAACATTGAGATCAGTTCGTTGTGATCATAGACAATACATATGGATTATAATCATTTGCATTTGCTATCTGTTGGCGCCAGAATGCACGCAGCTGTCTCGTAGTCACCGAAGTACAAAAGACGTCAATGGAATGTCTGTGTGAATTATCAACATGTCGACTGACGGGAAAAAGCAGCCTCAGAAACACATGGTCAAAAATGCACAATCTATCTAAAGACCTCAGTCGTTGATTCTCAGATTTGGTAGTGAATGAACGATAATAGAGACCGTTATCACGCATGAATGGAATTTGCTAATACTTAGTAGTTGGCTTACTACAGAAACGAACAGAAAAGCATGCACCATGAGGCATTCGTAAATTGTCCCGGGCATGCAGTAGTCGGATATTGGTTATCTCTGAGCCCTATTTTTCTCTGAGAATTAAATTACTTCAAAATTTCAAATGCCACCATTGCAATTCAAGTGAAATGCTTATAGTATCATAAAAACCTTCTACATGAAGATCAACTTTTGACAAATGCTCCCTGTGATCAGAACAGTTGATGGGGACAGCTTCTAAGGGAGGCATCTTAGAAAAAATAGTAACAGTTTTCAGTTTTTGAGTTGTGATTCTTATGGTGGCCAAAAAGGGGCACTATCGTTTGTAGATATTAATTTTATCTTTCCAAAACTCTATTTACTTTTGTTCTAGCACGAAACTGTAAGAGGAGGTCGATTTCGGTCGAAAATGCGAAAAATACCATATTTTCCCCTGAAATTGCCATCATTTCGAAAAAAATTAAAAAAGTACATAACTTATGTGTTCTAAATCCAATTTTACCTACTATGTTGCGCTTAGTTTCGTCGTACCATGCATTCAAGCTTTTCACTAAGATTCCCCCTTAACGTTGGTCGGGAAGAGTTGGTGCAGAGAGGTAAAAGTCGAACAATTAAACGCATCCTTCTTAGAACGTTACACTTAATGGTTTCACATGATACAAGGAACGAAGAAAAGTAATTAATTTCTCAAATGTTCACGGGAACATTAATGCCCGAATATTTACGGTAACAGTAATGCCGGAATGTTTACGGGAACATTAATGCCCGAATGTTTACAGGAACATTAATGCCCGAATGTTTACGGTAATGCCGGATGATCCCGTAGATATTCCAGCATTAACGTTACCGTACACATTCCAGCATTAATGTTCCCGTACACATTCCGGCATTGATGTTACTGTAAATATTCCGGCATTAATGTTCCCGTAAACATTCCGACGTTGATGTTACCGTAAACACTCTGGCATTAATGTTCCCGTAAATATTGTGGCATTAATGAATGAATGTTACGGATTGTTACGGAATGTTACGGTAACATCAATGCCGGAATGTTTACGGAATCATTAATGCCAGCATGTTTACGGGAACATTAATGCCGGAATGTTTACGGGAATATTAAAGCCGAAATCTTTACGGGAACATTGTAAACTTTGCTCAGTTCTTCTTCTGATTAGTGACATTGCTCTTTAATAACTAGTACTCCGGAAAACAATCAGGAGTCTGTCTAAATAGAAGCCGTACGCAGGTAAAAAAATGCTTGATCTTACAATAATCCGGCATGTACATATCTTGCTTCATCCTCTTACAGTTTGCCACATCAGCATAAACAGTTATGAGTTTTTTACAAACCAAGTTTTGTTGGCAATTGTGGCATTAACAGATGACATTGGTATCTCGCGGCTCTGTAGTTGAATTCTTGAGAAACTTCTTCGCTGGCTGACCCATCTTCCTGTCAACCCGTTAAGCGTTATTTACGTCATATGATGTTTGTACGAGTTGCATTCTACGCGCAACTTATACCATATGATGTAGATGCGCGACGGCACCACAGCGGCGTTAACATCATATGATGTTATAATGTTTATTAGTTCAATTAGCGTTGCTATTACTCTCATAATACAATTGTAATATGACAATAGTATTATTATTGTCGAGTGAGCGGTGACCGTGAACAGGTTAATGGTCAATCAAATCTACGAACTGGAACGAGTTGGTAATAATATTTGCGGGTACCGTAGTGCCGACGATATTGCAATGGCTATTCGGAGTCAAAATTCTGCGCCATACATTGATATTCCTCTGAGTGTTGCCCGATCATTTCTTTCTACGTTTGAAAGGCGTTGGGAAGATTTACAAAACGTTCTTGAGCGTGAAAGAAATATTCATAAAAATTCAAATTTTCTTGATTAATATGTATGCACAAGGAAGAAGACCTACACAATATGCAGTTTCTGGGGAACTTCCTTCACATATGCAGAATTGTATTAGACACACATTAATTAAATAATTGAGTAACTTGTTACGAGGTAAAATATTCTTGAACTTGAGAAGATAGAACTGTCGGTATGCTATATGATTCAGCCAAAATTCTTATTGTAGTCGAGGCTGAGAGGTTCATGTTTGCAAATAGAATTACAGGAAACTTTCACTTAACTACAATAGACCTCAATGTTAGTGTAGGCAGCTCGGGAGGTGGCGAGGGTAGCTCGACAAAGGCCGGGCAGTTAGAGATCCCAACCCGGGGAAGTGATGACGATCAGGCACCTTGCATCATGACGATGTATCATCGTGTTAGTAACTTTTGTGTTGCTAAGTTTGTTCTAATTCAGAAGTGTTTAACCTCGTGACAAAAGGAAGTGATGACTAGTACCTTACCTGTATTGGCGTGCAGTTGTGTTCTGAATCCCTGAGCTTCTTTTAGTATTTTGAAGGCAGAGCTGTTAGAGCTTCTGACGCATATATGTGATGACTGCAGTACTCCATTGCTCGGGACAGTGTAGTTTTACTGATGAACGTATTCTGGAGCAATTGGAATTGCCACGATTAATCTGGAAAGTCTCCAAGTATTAGTGATCATGCGCTAACGATCAGTTCTCAATGTGCACAGAAGTCTCTCAACTTCATAAAGGGTTCGTGTTCGGTTGGGAAACTTACCTTTTCCTCTCTCTACTAGTGAATTTGGCCGATCGAATAGAATAATATTACTATTTTCTGGATTGAAGTAAATAGGAACGCGGCCTAGAAGCTGAAAAGTCCAGCCCCCATGCTCTTGAAGTATCGCTGTGACAGTAGGCAATGCAGCGTCATGTCCTGAAGAACAATAACAAGTTAGTGTGTCTTTGGAATACCAACAAACCAACACTCACGTTTCACCGATGACGAAAAAGGTAACAAAAATAGAAACGGTTTTTCTCGAGCTAGAGCTGGAACAGGAAGGACATTCCGACCAAATAAACAAAAACCTTGATTCTAATGAAAGCTCATGCTCGTGAATAATCACTTCTGTAGTCTTCTCTTTCATGGTTGTACTTGTGTGGTACTTTTTAGAACCGAACTAAACTCAGCTTTCCTAAAAAGCTACTATACTTAAACTAAAGTCAACTCAACGTTGCGATTAGTGTACGGAGGAAATTGTTATTTCTGGACGTTTTAATTGAGGCTCCACGTGATTTTTTTCATAGAACGGCGTACACTATGCCTTCTCAGATAGGAAAGATGATTATGAATGTGATGCTCCGCGAGATAAGAAGGAAGGAGTGATAACCTCTCTGATCAGCAAACTGTTAAGTGTGTGGTACTCGGGTCAATTAGCATTAATACTTCGCGTTAGACGATTGTTAATGAACAAATATTTTCCAAGTACACTAGTTCATAAGAAAGTTAAAAAGTTTCTAACTCGAATATCAAGTGAAGACAATATTACTTAGCACAACAACCATAATATCAATATATTTTTTAAAATCAAGTGCACCCATGTCATACGATACATGAAAATCTTTGAAAAGATAATTAAAATTTTTCTGAAACCAACAAATGAAACTGAAATAAAACGATGGAGACGCTTTATGTACAACTACATTTTTAACGCTTCCAAATTCCCATCTCCACCATAACGGGAAATCATCAAATCATCACCTAACGCTAACTTCATAGACCTTGAAGCAACTAGAAAGAACAGCTAAGACCTTGGATATCCCGCCTCATTATTTGGAATATCGCGTTTATTAGGCAGGTACCAACCAGTAGCAGAGTTCACCACGAGAGTTGTGATACCTATCAGTAGATTAAAACGTAATGTTTACGGGAAGAAAGTCATCAAAGTGAAAACAATCATGGTTAAAAATACCAAAATAAATTCAGATACACCTTTTTTCTGCCTCTCTTGATTTGCAGAATTAGATTTACACCAACTTGAGAAGTTTACCAGAGAGGTATCAGGAATTGTGAGAATAGACTTCAAGTAACATGGAATAGTTCAGCAGTGAAAAGAAACTGATGAAATCTAGTCATTCAGTCGAAATAGTGACGGGCGCTAATCCTGAAGGATCGAGACAGGTTAAGAAATATATCATAGCTAAAAAAACGTGTTCATAAACTGATCATTTCATATGAAAATCCCAAGATTGTTGCCCGTATTATATGTACATCGAGAACTGGAGAGGATAATCGTCACGAGTTTTGAAGTCACACAGTAGGCCAATGAAGTAAATCGAACGAAGCGACAGCAATTATCTCAGGATCGAAACGATCAAATTGTCGTGTAGAACTGTGAAAAACTTGAGATTGTCAGATGAATTCATTTTTATAGAATGATGACCGACATAGAATGACGCAAATCACATGTTGCTTCGGATCTTTCTCACGCGACTCCACGAAGGCAGACTTCATCAGGGTACTGGTACGATTTGTTCGTGCTTGATATAGTCACAATTACGGCGTGCAACATTGTTAGCAGCAATTTGACTTCCTCTCAATATCTGACCTTTTCTAATGACCGAGTACACCCTTCTACAAATTAATATTTTCATAACGGATCCGTTTTTCCCCGGAGACAGCGGCGCTAATACCCACAGGACTCGCATTGCATTTTAATCGGTAATTAGTTTTAAAAGTCACCCAATAAGTTATTCAATTCAACTATTTTCTAGTTTCTATGGCAAGACAAGCTTTGGCCCACTAACACCATGATAATGATAATAATACAAATATGAGCATCAGTAATAATGAAGAAAGAATACAGTTTAACACGTTGACTCCGAAGTGGTGCGTATGTGTACCACTTAGGTTAGGTTCTGTAATTTTTTCAGATCCTCGTGACTATGCGTACAAAGTGAAGTTTTACACCAATCAGGCAACCGGAGTCAACGTGTTAAACAAAGTACACACATCAATGACAACTTTGACAATTAGGAGTGTGAAACTACATTGCTACCGACCATGGCATGATATACTCATTGACAAGACCCATTTCCCAGGGGTATTACAGTAGTCATAAAATTGTACTTCCTATCAATATAAGAACCTAGACTGCGGCTAGGAGAATTAAGGTAAACAGATGCGGCGCACATACCAAGAACAATTCTGATAAGATTCCTTTTACGTATCTCGCGGCCTTCTCATGAACTAAGGTGCTGCCGAGCGATGGGAACTCTTACCATGGGTCTCAAGTATAGCAACATTATGAGGAAAACCTAATTGGCTCCTAATAAAGTTATCTACATTTAAGATTGACAGACTTTCTTCTGATGGTAGAATATAGCATCAATCCGTAACGCGTAGGTCAGTTAGGTCGTATTTTATGTAGGTAATTTTCTTTTGAGATATGAAAACTAGATTCGATGGGTACAAACTCAGAGCAAAAATAAAAAACAAATTAATTGGCAGGTTATTTGAAGATTCTATTGAAGTAATTGTAATGACCATAACATAGGACATAATTATCCTAAAAACTTAAAAAAAATGATTAAGAGTCTCACGACATCGACTGCTTGTTCGAGATCTTTCCAACACGTGCTAATAATACGAGGCACACTTTCAGCTCTTTCAACCACAACCACCGAAGGTAGAAACAATCTCAGTGTCAAGAAAAGCAAAGTAAACTTAACAGCTGGATCTACTATAAAAATTTCCTAGACCAAATTATACACCAGTCAGTTGTTTACTTCATGAACGATTACAGTAAAGGACTAAAACTGAGCACAAAACAGAGCCACGGCACAAATCTGTAAGCCATCTCTAAAATACTCAAAGGTATTTCCTTACATGTAACACCTGACAAGGATCACTTGGAAATGCACCAATGATTATAATCAAGATCAGAAAACCAAAACACAAGTAACACTATAAAAGGTTGTTGGTTAATAATTGAAAGCCCTAATCCACATTTACATATTATCTAACACCTTTCCTAATACATTTATAATCTGTTTTTGTAAAAATAATGCAAAAAACTTTTTTATTAAATTCTAGAAAAAAGTAGGGGATATATTATGAATTTATGATATTTTTTCACTGAAATTCGAAATTGGACAAAATTCTATGAAAACCGTCTTAGAGCAAATATTCATGTGTAGATCACGCCAAACACATCAGTTTTTGCACAACTGCATTTGATATTTTGCTAGCGAATCTAAGACTTCTGTTGATAAAATGTGGGCTCAGGTGAACTGAAAAATATTGCGTTTCTGATTGTTTTAAACGTAAATCTATGATCTAACGTATTTTCTAATTCATTTTTACGTTTTTCTAGAATTTAGTGAGAAATTTATTTCCACTTATTTTCACAAAATCTAATCGAAAGTGCATCAGGAAACTCGTTAGATCATAATTTTCCGTTCAAAACAATCAGAAACGCAACATTTTTCAGTTTACTAGAGCGTACTTTTACCAATAGAAGTCTTACAATCAATTACAATCAATACAATTTCGAAATTATTTTTAGCTTCTTCGTGGAAGAAAATTGTAAATACTTTCCTAAATCGCTGTATGTAGTGTTACTGCAGGGCTCTTTGTTAGTGAAAGAGTTTAACTCTGAGTCTAGTGCCGTTATATTTCTGGGCTTAACAACAAATCTTAATTGACGGATTAAACAAATATATTTACACCCATAATATCAGCACCAAAAGCAGCTAAAACTGTGAACCCTAGAGGTGCAGCTTGCAACAACCATTTGTACATTTATTCTGTTCACCGTTACACTTGTACCTATGTTACATTTATTGATTTATTACACCTAGAAAAATGGAACAGTTATGGACTCAAGAAACTTAGGGAGTAAAATGAGTCATGTAACTTCCAAAGTATCCTCTAAAATCGTTGTGTAAAACAAAAATCCTTTGACTTAAAGCTTTTATCCTGTCTACATTAGGCTGTGCAATCAATGCACTTCATCGCTTAAATGAGTAGAATAGAAGAGTTTTCACATGATATTCAGTCAAAAAACCGATCAAGAAATATCTTTTGGATATTAATTTCAAGGTTTACTGGAGCAATTTAAATTCATCAGATGGATCATTAAATAGATAGAACATTAAAATAGAAAAATTGAAATAGATCAGTCTTTTCCTTTTACTACTGTTTTGATACCAGAAACCTTCAAATTATTTGTTTATATGCCTGCGTAATTGAATGTTTTATTCGAATTTTCATTTCTCATTGTTTATTAATATGTATTAATGCTGAAGACCTAAAATCAATTAGAACAAAAATTTGATTTACGTCCATCCTTTAGCTTGGGTTAAGGTCTGAGAACTAAAAGTAAACATTTTGAACATGGTGTTTTGAAAGTTACCATGCAATTATGTTTTCATGGGCACATGTCTCAAAAGCGTTATTTAAAAATGAAATAAGAAAGATCTCAGCCAATTATGATGCTAATGGATTCACTTGCGACATCTTTTATGATAATTCTCACTCATATTTACCCCCAGTGTTCCATATTGGTACACGTGTGGTAAAAAAATAAGTACATAGCATCTTTCAGAACATCTAATTGAAAAAAAATAATTCCAGGAAACGTTTTAAAAACAACTACTGTAGTGGAAAAAAACATTCAACAAATTGAAGAAAACGAACTGCGGCAAGACAAATTCAACAAGACTGATCCAGTAGATTACTTTTTCCTTTAGTTGTTTCCATTAGAGCTCGTAAGGAATTTATGTGAAGTATTTTTTGTTTTCCTTTTTATTTATCAGAACTACAAAAAGGCAGATATGTGTACTATTATGAACTTTTAGGCACATTTTTTACTACAAATCTAATTGGTAAATCATGTTCACCTTCACCGAAAATGCGTACATTTTAAAACAAAATTGACGAGTCCAGCAAATTATAATGTGTCAGTTATTGACACTAGTCTCTTATCACAGCGACATAAAATGTTGTAGCGAAATACAGCTCAAGATTAAATGAGCCCCATTTCAAAATTTTTCTATAAGATTTCATGTAGGAATTGACGATAATCTATTTTAACGGACTAAGGTCAATGATACTATTCAATGTATCCTAATAGCGTCAATAAAATATTTATTTCCTAGTTTTATACTTTAAATTTTCTAAAACATAGCACAAATAAGAAGATTGAGTTATTATTTCTCTTTCTTAACCTTGTGGAAAAATAAAAGTCAAATTTTGAAAAATCATTCATTACATCAATGATCATAAACTTCACCACAAGACGGAGTATCAACATCAACAAAAACTACATACCCGCTAAATTATTATAAAAAATCTCCTAATCCATACAAACAATCAGTTCTGGAGTCTTCTAATTGAATTTTTGAACAATACGCGGACCCTTAAACGTAGCAAAACAAAGAGCAAAGGAATATTTCATCTCTGCATTGAGCTTGCAACGTTGAAGATTCTCCTCTTCCATGTTTAAAGAAGTTAATATGCGAGGGTGGAACTGACAGTGATTTAATTATCAGTACTTGTCTCTTTACTGTTTTTCTGATTATATGTATTATCTTGGCTGGGATGCACTCGACTGCAGTGCGATATAAAGATGGGAAGTCTATCTCTGTGACAGATGGTTCAACTCATTTCTTATGTGATAATTATGTGGCCTTAAATTTGTGCTCAACTATGCGTCTGTCATCGGACTCAAGGTCAAACTGAAAAATAAAGAGAAAAGATTTTCATTTTGCGTGTAGCAGAAATTGGGAATCATTCTGAATTTATTTAGAATATGCTAAGAAGCAAAATAATTTGGTTTTAGGAACCCATTTATCAGAGAAGTAATCGTTTCAGCTAGTTTCCGGTGATAATTTTTCTAGTTCTTTTTCCGCAGCTTCAGAGAACATGTAACAAGATATTCAGTCGTAATTTATGTCACACTTCATCATACTCATAATCAACGAATAGTGAGATAATTAATGAATAATTAAAATCAATTCGATTTAGAACAATAATGAAAAAGATATTGTGCCTTTTCTGTTAAATTTAGCTATAATGGCTCGGGTTGTACACTTTGAAAATGAATTTCTCTTTAAATAAATGTCCCAGTTGCTTTTGAACAAGCTTGTAACTACCTATTTGGGCATATCATTTTACGATAAATGGACTTTGATCCATTGGTACCTACGTTTTTGTGGTTGATAATATTTGTTTAAGTAGCTGCTCACGATGTTTGCAATCAATGCATCATTGCTACGAAACAAAAACATACGTCGATGAATAAGAAATAATATGTCTATAAAGTACCAACTTATAAACATTCTGAATTCAAGTTTTAAAACCTATGACCTTGTTTTAGTAAATTGAACAAAAAATAATAAATTTTTCCCCTCTGTTTGCACATAAATGTATTGTATTAAAATTATGTAATTGATCATAAAATACTTTCAGTTTATTATAGAAAACCACTTTATGCTTGAAATAACACCAACCACATAAAAATATACTTCTCCGTACCCAGTTATTAACATTCAGAGTCAGTGTTTGTGTTCTTTGTTTTTGAAAGGAACAATTTACCTTGCGTATACAATTTACCTATGAGTATGATTCATCTATCATACATGATTAGGTACATGATTCGATTCATGTACCTTGCGTACATAGATGAATCATACTCAAGAATAAAATTTAGAATAGAATAAGGCAATGGAAACGAGCCGTTTGACCCATTCTTGAGTTGATACCAAAGTCCCAAGCCGTCTACAGTAAGGGCATTAATCATGCACGTACATCTTAATTCCGTAAGTCAATTCAGTCACGTACACGCACTTCACTCACGCATAGGCATTTATGTCACGCGCATTTATCTCAATCATATACTGGCCTTGGGAGTTAGGGAGATTGAATCAGAACGTGATAATACTGGGGGGTTCGTAATCCAATATTTGTCGAGACGATTTTTGAATATGTTCACAGTGCCAGCAAAAACGATGTTTTCGGGCAGCTGGATCCAAGTTGCTTCAATTTTAACAGGAAAAAAGTTTATAGCTTGGCTTGTCTTGAAGTTTCTCAGTATTAGTTTTTGGCCGTTATTTCTGGTTCGATTATGGTTTCACTTCTTCACACACCCTGTTTCATTGAAATTGTAAATGCTGTCATGATGTAACTCTTGTACTGCACTCATGAGATGAAAAATATTTCTGATGAGCAGAGCAGTTGCAGAAATATCGACGCAAACTAACATAAAGTAATTTTTACAAGCACATATTACTGATAAGTGAAGTTACCAATTATCGCGAATGACTATCACAGATTAGATCAATCAAAACCAATAACGAGAGTTTCTCGGAGTCTCCAAAAAGTTTTGCCTTGCTATCTGTTTGTTTTGATAAGATATTCTCCGTTAACGAGTCGTGATATCTGACTGTTACTCTGGTCGCTCTGCTCTTCTCGCGTGGCAGTTCTGTGCAGCACCGCCTGTCTCAGGCGTCCCAGTCTCTTCGTTTTATTTTTTAAACATAAACAAAATATACTTTAGGTTGTGTACATATACAGAATGTACCTTAGGTTGTGTACATATACAGAATATACCTTAAGTTGTGTACATATACAGAATATACCTTAGGTTCTGTACATATATAGAATATACCTTGGGTTGTGTACATATGCAGAATATACCTTAGGTTGTGTACATATACAGAATATACCTTAGGTTGTGTACATATACAGAATACACCTTAGATTGTATACTTATACAGACAATACCTTAGGTTGTGTGCATACACAGAATATATCTTAGGTCGTGCACACATACAGAATATTCCTAAGGTCGTGTACATATACAGTATATAACTTAGGTTGTTTATCTTGGACTCGAACGATTGAACCTTGCCTTTCTCCTGACAATGCAAATCTCAAACATCAGATTTGGGCTGTAATGATAGCTCTACTTTACTTGTTTGAGTGTTGCAGTTTAACGTCGGATGACGGTTGCCACATATCAAGTTCAGTTTTTACACTAAAAATTTCAGGACTCCAAATGTTTATGTATTCTTTATAATGTTGAAGATTTTTTGCTCCAAGACAAATTTTATGAAAGCAAGTAGCGGCAGCAAATAAAGGAAATTGAACAAAAGTATGCCTGTATAATCAGTATATGAGTACATATGCTGAACAGACCATGAGCGTCGGAAAATGGGCTCACAGGTAATGTCTTTTATTGCTGTACCAAATGCTTACGAGTATCTACTCCATGAAGTCTCTTTACAATTTAGCAAATTTATTACACAGGCAATCAATGACATATCGTAATCAGGTTTGTTCTTTTGTCCTCAGTGTTTATCAAGATTTTCAATCACATTGCATTTGGGTGTTTCTGGCATCCTGTCAATCAAAAATGCAGAAGCACTAGTTTATGAACCCCTCAAAAATTGCTACATACCGCTTCTCTCTGTGCGTCAGTTGGCAGTCGTACCCGTGACATGGAGACATTAGTGCGAAAAGTAAAGACTGATATTACTTCTTTTAGCTGAATTAGTCATTTTATTGCACGTAGTTGTGTCATATATAAGAAGAAGTTCAAAATTCATGCATGGTCTGAGTCTGATGTTACAATATTCAGTTTTTGTTCAGTCAAATAATACCTGTCGATGATCTATTGGTGTGAGGTTCTGGTTCGTTAATTTCTTTAGACAAAATCCCCTGCCGCTACCGATTTTTTATTATCTACTTAAAAAACTTTCATATCTTATATAAAAAATGTTAAATAAAGTATTTAAAATAGATTCCACACGTAGTTTTACACACGACAATAGTTTTTTACTTTCAACAGCTTTTTAAAAATATACGAACGATTACAATAATAGTTCACGACCATTTATTCCGTGAGAAAATAATTCTGGCAACTTTGCAAAAATCTTCAGTATCTACACAGATGCTGCTTGTTATAAATGATTGGATTGGGTTTGAAGCTAGGAGCTTTATCAATCAAGAGTTGAAATTTAAATATTGTAATTAATATTCTGAGCGGTTTTTAACGATCCGAATCGATTCTTGAACGAAATTCATATTTTTTTGCAGAAAGTTAACAATAAATTTTCGAATATGGGGACTTTAAGGTTAAATTCGAAAAGTACTAGTTTGCATCACATTGTTGTATGAATATTACCTATAACAACAATGATAGTAGTAGATCTACTCATAATTCAGTGTGATTTTCTTATTTTAACGCCGTCATGACATCAAATAGCATTTAGTTTTAAACATCGTTAGTCGTCCCTTCGGCGCACGTGCATTTGATTTTTGTTGGGAAGAATTTCAAAGTCTTGTAAGTGCGAAAAGTTACGCCTGCAAGAGCTGGTGGTCGCAAGTACAAAATAATCACTGCAATGATGACACTTCCAGGTCATTTACATACGAACTCAGAAATTGCCAGGGCACTTATAAAAATTATCCGAAAATCATTGTCTCTTATTCTTATTTCTTTACCCCTGTAACGCCTCAATCATTCAATGCATCAGTAGTTTTAAAAGATAAAGTAAACCTGCCATATTCTAAGCGTCTAATTACATGAACCTTTCAGAATCAGTCAGAAATACTGTAAAATTTTTCCCTCTGAAATAACTAGCCTATAGCACTCCATGTTAAGAATTTAAAAAAAAAATTCTTTAAAACTGAGGCCTAAAGGAATTAACAAAATATCATACTCTTTATTTCCTTCGGTCATTTCATAATATTTACCTATTCCTCATTAATTTTCCATCTTGAGTCGAGTGTTTAGTGTGAAATTAACTAAGTAATTTTTGTTCTTTCATTTCAGTTCAACAATAGTGAGTCAAAATTTTCGGTATTATGAATTTATTTCTTCAGTACTCTCGACGTAATTATTTTCAAAACCGAGGACAGAGTGTGCACAAACTTTATCTCTTTACTGCCTTTACGTAAGCAATTATTCTGCATGGTACTGTGAGTCCGTGCACTGAGTGTAAATATTAATATTTAAGATAGGTTTAAGGTTTACGTGAACCTGTTATATGCTGTATATTTAGAGCGATTGACTTAAGGCAAAGTAAACATGTTTTATGCTATATACTTAAACGGAAGAAATAACGCTGTTTCTTTGATCTTTCAGATAACAGTTTTGCTATGCTATCTCAGTCTTAATCACTAGTTAATACTCTTTACTAAATACTCTACTACTATGTCATCCATACGTATTTTTAACTTCTTAGTTTTTATGATATTATTATGTTGCCTTAATAGAGTCTTCGGCTATACTCTCCAGGTAAGCTATTTATGATGTAATGCTACATTTATATTCATTGAAGTTATTAAATGACGGGATAATAGAATTATTAATCTGGTACTCACGTAAGAATACGTATTAATGTTGAAATTTTGAAACAAACTGCAAGGTAATAAGTGTGTACGCATATATTCTAACTAACCTTAAAAATTTTTCACTGTTGCAAACCAAACTTGTTTATGAGCTCAAAAGTTTGATGATCCATTTTGAAATAAAATTTCTCTCATTTTTCCCCTACTGAAACGTTGAAACGTAATTAATGGTCGCCGAAACGCTAAATAAAATATCATAAGGGTATACTCTTACATTTTTTCTAAAATTTCATGAAAAATTCATTTCCATTTATTTTCACAAAATCTATCAGTCTTTTTCACATGTTTTCACAAAATTGTTACGGCGATCACGTAGTTATCGCCGTAACGCTAGTAAATATAACCCCGTATGTTATATAATCGATGTTTAATTTATGGCTAATCAATATAAATAAATTTCTACACAAATGGAACATCCGTTGCTAATAAAAGAATGCAGATCTATATCATAAAGACAATTTCCGAAAAACTGTGTAATGATTTATTTACAATATCATTGTGGTATAGAGATAGTAACTCATGTAAAATACGACTTGTTTCGAAGTTTCTTCAGCTTGTATATGAGTGATAGTTTTGATCTTGGGACGGTAATACAGCACTGCATTTCGATCGAATTGTGGCCATTAAGTCTCATTGTTTCGGTGAGATTGCAGACAATTCAGCTTCTTGAAGTGGAAATTCATTACAGTGGAAGTAGGCAACTTGAAGTGGAAATACATACATTACAGAATTCTGAAAATACCGTACAAGCAGGAAATGTATGACTTATGATAATGGTCAGATAATACTACATGGTCATTGGAAATCAAGCTAGTATACTGTACTTCTAAAATATTCTCGTAACCTTCTCGTACACTAAGAATCACTATACCCGAGTTGAATTAAATCACACCAATTATAAATGCATTCACCAAAGGTTAAATAGGTTGGATATTCTAATGTCAGAGTCAGTCGGTATAACAGGATGCAAGGCTCAACAGCTATGATATTTTCCACTTTTCGTTGTGATCTGAGAATCTCGCTTCAACTCCAGACACTGAATGACTGGACCTTACGGCTGTAGCTAAAGCTGTGAAACTAAGAGCTTAAGTGGGTACGAACTCCGTCCGTTCTCCGTTCTGTACGAACTATCATATTTAAATACATTAGAACAGAATAAGGTAACAGGAACAAGGCGTTTTGCCCATTCTTCAGTTCCTACCCAAGTCCCATGACGCCTTAAATCAGGACTTTATAGTACAAGGAGGCTTCTTATTCAATATTTGTCGAACCTATTTTTGAATGTGTTCACAGTGCCAGCAGAAACAATATTTTCGGGCAGGTAGTTCCAGATTTCGCTAACTTTAACAGAAAGAAATTTGGAACCTGGGATGTCCTGATTGTCTAGTATTAGTTTTCGGCCTTCATTTCTGGCTTGCACGTTGTCTTTGTCCAAAACCCATCCCAAGGTAACATAGTTAAAGCCGTTTACATAATTACAGGTCTTGATGATTAGTCCTCGCAGTCTTCTTTGTTCTAGAATCTAGGGAGATCAGTCCAAGCTACTGAAGACGCCTCCCGTTACTGAGATTGCAGAGTTCAAGAATAATCTTTGTTGTTTAACTCTGAATTCTCTCCATTTTGTTAATGTCCCATCATAAAGTAGGAGACCTGAGTTGCACTGCATATTCCAAATGTGACTGGCCCTAACGCTTTATAGAACGGTAATATCATATTGTCTGACTTTTATTCAAAGTTTCTTGCAATAAAACTAAGGATGCTTCTCGCATTTCTGACGTTTTTATCAACTTGTCCTGCATTAGATTTTAGTGATAGTGATACCAAGATATTTTTGTTGCTCTACTGCTTCAATAAATGCGTTATTCAGCGTGTATTGGAAATTCCTGTTATTAGCACCAACGTGCATCACAGAATTTTTATTAATCTTAAAGCTCATTTGTCAGGTTTCGGTCCACTTTAGTAGACGATAGAGGTCTGATCATTGCGCCAATGCTCAATGTCAAAATGTGAACTAAAGTGGCGAAGAGAGGAGAACCAACAATTGATAGAATATTTGAAAACTGAATACAAGTTCGTTAAACTCATCCTGTCTCTATTTGTCTTCCTCCTGTTGGGTTTCTCACACTAATGAACGACTATTCCTTACTCACTCAGGCTCTTACTTTGAGTAAGAAAATGAATACATTCAATCAATACTCGGAGCTAAGATAAGTAAGGGGGTTGGAACTGTCGAGAGAGAGAGAGATTACTATTACTTATGACTCCACAGAAATTCAATGAATAAAAGATGTCTCTAGTATATTCTTATTATGATCAGGTCTGGGAAGGAGAAGAATACAGAATCCCTGATTCGACACCCTCTCCGCTGACACTGTCGTTCCAATACAATGCTTCAGACCCTGAAGACGTGGCCTTGATGGCCAGGATTGTTGAGCAGGACCTCAGTGTTGTTGTCTACCCTGAAACTGAAGAGCCGTGGCACGTCAATTTTGTAAGTTGAAACACTTCTACGATCATCAAGGTATATAATATAACTGTGAACTTACAATTTTATAAACAAGTACGAGTATACACCCAGTGGGGACTCAGACACGCGGACTCTTTGAGCTTTTTAAAGGGATTCTGTAGATTTTGTTCAGTGGAAACGTATTTGTTTGTGGTTATGACTTGTGTGAACACTGACTTTAAGCATGAAATTACAGCTACCGATTTGGATGCATTTTGTTAAGCAAAAGGCCCAGTGTTGAAATATATTATTCGCAACGCACATTTTCTTGACATCGTTCATGTATGCCTGACTTCGGCACATTTGTTGCACAGCCTAAGTTGTTCTTTACAATAGTAATATATCAATGGATAATTGTAGGAGGAACACCACTGCATAATCTGTCTTAACTGAACTTCGTAATTCCAGCTAACTCCAACAACAGTACTCCAGTGGCTGTTGCTGCTGATGATTTCATAAAACACTTGAAGTGATACTGAGTGAATATACATGCTGTATGTATGCACATAAGAAAGGGGATTGCAGATCATCACCGTCACTCGAGGTTATCAAAGATGTCACAGATATACCAGTTAACCTTTCACTGCTACATATACCAGGCTCGTTCACATCAGCCCGAATTGCCTGTCGAGTTATTGGTCGTCTGCGATGAATTTTAATCGGTATCACACCACTCAAATGAAGAAAACAAATAATTTCACGCTGTTCTTGTTATGAAAACGTCACCATTTTAAGTAACAAAAACAGTCCTCACTTTCATCGCTGCCGCTAGTGTTCTGTGTGCCATACAGTGCTGCCATCTCTGTCACGCATTCACGGGTACACGCGTATTTAAAAAAACAAGCTGCATATTTCTGTTCCCAGTCTTGAAAAAAAATTTCGGTGCCATAACTTGAATGCATCTCGTACAGGATAATCATCGGCTGAGCTTTAGCATGTACGTTAGCTCTCTGGCGTCGTTTTGATCATGTTTAACGGTTGACAGGCGAACTCGACTTTGGTGTTTTCGCCTGATGACATCAAGAACTCTGTGAACCACACCTTCACCATCATCTCTTATTACTGGGGATATTTTCCAGTGATGTTCTACGGCAACTTAGCGGTGAGTCTGCATGGGCCACCATCAAATGAGGTTGCGAGTTTCGTATTTATAACTTTACTTTTTTACTCATAACCTTGCGTTTTTACTCGTAACTTTACTCTCTACCCTAGATTTAAAGTTCTTATTCATAACCTTACTCATTACTTTAAGTTTGGAAATCCAAAAATAATTTGTTTTTGTTTTCTATTTTATATGAATGATAGAAATTCGTAGTAAGTTATTTCGTATATTTTACACACCTAAACAGAGACGGTCAACAATTCAGAAACTGTATCAATATTGATTTCCTAAAAATATTTCAACATGCATACAGCTCGTAGTACCCAAAAAAGAAAACCTGACCTGCCACCCAATTTCAATAATGGTCATTCAGTGACACAAATAAATTGTTATTAATGAGCCTGATCTACGCTATCCGAAAAGTGTCTGATAAAACTGGTGCTGAAGACGTTACTTTCTGCTAGAAAATTGTTTAATATTATTTGAGCTCGATGTTATCTTTTATTGATGGGATCGTTCCATAGTTACAGCTTGGGTGCAACTTTAACATTCATGTCCAGTCTCTGAACTGCGACTATAACTCATGCAGTAAGAAATGTTTAGTCTCGGTCTAACATCACGAAAACAAAAGTTTAAAATCTTTACTCATTTTCAATAGTAAATCCATTCTCAATGATATTTCCTCCGTCCACACAATATCTTTTGGAAATCAAATGGAGTACAGCGTTTTCGGAAATGTTAGTTTATAATCCGGTGTTACTCTCTTTATTCATTAATGATTTCCCTAAATGTAGGAAGCGTTTTTGCGGACCCGTTGCACTACAGCTTAACAGGAAATAATGATTACTTCAACATTAATATAACAAGACAATGAGTTCATATTAATTAAATTTTTATATCGGATATGTACGGGTCATGTATATGAATAAACCTGCTCTTAATTCACAAAAATAAGCAAGTCATTGATATGTATCATAGCCTTTTTATAAATATAAATCCATTGAAAAATTGCGCTATCCATTTCTTGAAATATATTCATAATTAAATATCATTTCAAAAGCTCTCTTTGAAGTCCACAAATAAACCTTTTCTGTGCAGGCTAAGTCGTCGGAAATTGTGGAAGGCCGTAACGTGACCATGTTAGGGGAGAAGAAGCTTCTTCGTAACGATACAATGGTGAGCTCAACTAAATATTGGCCAGAGTAAAACTTAGCTCATTTCACATTCTCTGCTCAGCTTAAAAAACTTACTTTATTTTACTGATATCTGCAGTTTCATCGAAATCATGAGATTTCTGGTTGTTAAATTACACATTGTTAGTCATTTAAGAGACATGAAGTTTTTGGGTGTCTCGTTGAAAGTCAAAGCTCGCGCACGAATTTTGATTAGTAAACAAGAAATGCATCTGCAAAAAGTAAGAATGGATCGAATCAGAAATGTGGAAATTAATGCGATGTATCAATTTACTGAGAAGTGAATATCTGAACGTTGATTCCAAAATTGTTCTAATTGAAAATTGCATTAGAAAATAATGTTAAACAAAGAAATTTGTTATGAGATACGATCTTTGCTCGCTTACAGTTATGCTCATAGTACATGTAAGTGCGTCAGCTATGCGAGAGGCACGTTAGGATGAAGGATCTCTTAAAAATAAGAAAGTTTGTTGTCGCGCTGTTACAATGCTATCAATGGTACTGGTTTTCTTTGAGCATTTTACTGCTTTAGGTAATAGAGCTCATTTCAAAAACGTATGAAAATTTCATATAGTTTATAATCAATTGACGTTTTGTAATCCATTCGACTGAGCTCTAACGAGTATGTAGTAATACATTTTTAGAATCGTGCTCTGATGAGTTTTACTACAAAACACTTTCAAGATTATGTCTAGAGCATGAGCTCATAAAACTTTCCATTGAAAAATTGTATTTCACGTATGCATTTCTACGGCCACTGGTAAATTAGAAATTTCCAGTCTAGTTTTGGCGTTTTTAAACAATTTTCTCATCAGAAGACTTGGCCTTTTCCATATTTTTTGTGGCTTCAACTGATTATTAATCTATTTGAATATTTTCATTAGGTCATCTGTGACCGTCAGCAATCCAGTAAAACTATGGACACAATTTTCATGGTTGGAGCCGTGAGCTTCTCCCTGTTCAACACCGTGCTGATGGGCACACAGCTCGACATCCAGATCATTATTGGTGTCATCAAGAAGCCTATCGGGCCTCTGTGTGGCGTCATCTGTCAGTTTATATGTATGCCTCTGGTAAGCCTACAATACTTTATGAGCTACTTTAATACACAAATATTTTCTGTAGAGGCAAGCAATGAAACTTGTTGGCATGGGACGGTATACATGCAGTTTAATTCAAATACAGTTTCTTTCCTTGTACGGAAAAATTAGATTGTAATTATCTACGTTTGTTTAGCAGGTGAGGTAACGTTTTCCTTATGTATTTGAAAAGCTCAATAGTTTTTGCTATAAAAATACATATTTATTTATTTAAGGAAAATAATCGTTAATTTACGTAGTTTCGTTCTCCATGTGCTGAGCTGACAACCGTAAAATGTAAATTGCTCCTGTGCATTTAAATTCTTCCAATGTGCGGAACGGAGCGACGTTCCTTCTCATTACCTTGT
>VCRD01002804.1:0-25288 GCA_006783055.1 Trinorchestia longiramus
TGGGAGGTGACTGACTGACTGACTGGGAGGTGACTGACTGACTGACTGGGAGGTGACTGACTGACTGACTGGGAGGTGACTGGGTTACTGGCTTTAATTATTACTATCGCTTGTTCAGTTATTGACTTTCAAGTGACATTTATTTACTGCTTATGAACATTTGTTTTTCTGCCCCGTTGTTTTCGATGTAGTGCTAAGCAGTCGATTTCTACACACTAGCACTCGTGAGATCAAATGAAGGACCAGCGTAAAGTGGAGCATTTTTAATTGCGTTTTATTCTAAAAAATATACTAGGATACTATCATCAATAGTAAACAAGGGAAAAATCGAACTGGAAATCTACCTAAGATAAAAGCATGGGAACATGCATCCTTCTCTAGCACCTGGAACCTAATTTTTTCGAACCTAATATTTTCGAGCCTAATATTTTCGAACCTAAAATTTTCGAACCTAATATTTTCGAACCTAATATTTTCGAACCTAATATTTTCGAACCTAATTTTTTCGAACCTAAAATTTTTGAACCTAAAATTTTTGAACCTAAAATTTTTGAACCTAATATTTTCGAACCTAATATTTTCGAACCTAATATTTTCGGGCCTAATATTTTCGGACCTAATATTTTCGGGCCTAAGTATTGAGGACCTGATTTTCTATCACCTGGTTTTCTGAGACCTAATTATTGAGGACCTGATTTTCTAGGACCTAATATCAAGTGAACATGTTTTGAATTAGCAGCCATGAGTATCACTATTGTCCCAAATATGCTCTGTTTGATGAATTGTTATATATGTAAGTGCTATAATTTTTTATTACTTTCCTTCATCTGCATCCTAAAGCCAACGACGCTTATTGACTTCGTGATGCAAATTAGACTCTCGAGTGTAACACAATGTACCTCTACAGTCCACATTGTGCGTTTTGTGCTTGGGTATACTGCATTATTTTTTATAATTATGCGTATGTTATATCCAACATTGTATTGAAGAAGCATGGACTCTTTTAGTTTGTTACATTCTTCCTGTTTCGAGAAGATATGAATTTTTTTATTTGATGTTGACTAATCGTAGCTTTGATCTTCAAGGGTTGCGATTTGCCTTGTACTTTCGCACCACTTCGACAATATAATTTCTGAGATATATTTCTACTCAATTGCAATAACATTTTTTCACTATATCGCCAAGGAATAAAACCATCTAAAATGTTTAAATTTTCAAGCGAAATCTTTTGAGGCGTGACGTGTTACATTGCTGTGGCAGTTCACTTCTTGATGTTAGTTGGTTCTTACATTTTATTAGGACATGGAGGGACATCTAGTGACAACGACAAGCACTGCTCTCAAGTTTATGGTGCACAAACCACTCAATGAATGTTTGCTTGTAACTTAGGTAAGACGATGGCCTCCCTTCACGGCCCAGGCTACCTCTCTAAATAAGACAAGCCTCTTTCTTGCTCACTGCGGCAGTTGTTGAGCCTTGCTTAGCTCCGCACCGGTGTGTTCTCATCACTTCGCTGCCTTTACTGCGTAGAATATGTGAATATTATTTTCCCAAGTACCTGAACATTTAGAACATCATTGCCTAAACATTACTTTTCAGAAAATTTAAACATCAAAAGGTTTGGAAGTTCATTATCGAAGCATTATTTAAAACATCTCGAAGGTATTATCTAAACATTGTTTAGAACATGTAAACATTTAAAATCTAAACACTTAGAACATCCTCGGGACAGCTAAACTTAGATGTCCTGAGAACAAGACTAGTGCGTTCAGATTCTGGAATGCCCGAACTATGCGATGTATTCTTCAGAGTTTATGGAAGTCTTCCTTCAGAGGAAATAATGTATTCAAACCTGAAGTTTTAGACAGGCTAAAACTTTAATAATTTAAGAATAAGGAAGTATTGTTTGTACTGCTTAAAATTTATTGAACAGAAATGCGAGTTTATGAATAATTTCACTTAGAAATAACATCAATAATGCAAAATAAGGTACAACCAAGGATTTAGATTACTCTCTAGATTCTTACCATTATCAAGGCCGTTTTTTCACGTTATGTGGCGCTATAGTAATATATTAAGATTATTTTTTAATGCTTCTCGTGGAAAACAGAGACATTATGGCCAAAGAATCTGAACAATCACCTAATAAAATCCAAACACGTGATTGCTGAGCCGTTTGAAGTGAGAGTGACTCCCAGAAGATAAGTTCAACGAGGCTCGTCTGTCGCTTTATGGAGCGGGCATCCTCCATAAGAGATGTCTAATAAGGCCAGACCAAGACAACACTCATGTTCGGTCAGTTATGAAGACATTCGTATGCACGCTGGAATCTCATACAGGGAACATCTTCAGTCTGCCCTCCTGTGAACGTTAAGAAAAGGACTTATGAGGTCAATTGCAAGAGCTTCTCTCATTCCGGATACAAGATAACTCAACCGAGCGTCTCGCAAGACCTACTTCTACATTTCATGTGTAATTCATGCTTATGAAAACGCTTTTGTTCTCTGTTAGATGTACTCAAATGTGCTATTGGCGACTTTCGGTTTCTTTCATAATTTGCTTACTTTATCTTTTGTTTCTCTTAAAGGAACACACTGTTGTCTGGGCTTAGTGGTAGACTTAACCGAGCGTGTAATTGTCTTCTTTTTCCTCCAAGGAGGTGAACTGAATAGTATTATTCTGTAGAGCATTTGGGAAACTATCTCTCTTTGAAGGATAAGTAGGATTTCTGCTCTACGCTTGAGGTTATAAACAATTACTCCTTGAGTGCCTATTTCTCGCATATTTTGGGTTGATTTAAGTGTATATTTGCATGACACAGGGATAATGAGTTAAATTAAAGAAAATAACAAAATTTTATATATATTTTTATGACTTCATATTTTTTCCTTACATATTCTCCCTCTAGTCTAGTCTTCCCTTCCCCCGCTCCTGGTAATAGGCAGTCAAAAAGAGAGCGAGGACATTTTTTTTGGGAGGCCTGTACAAATGGTGTCCGTCCTCGTCAGTGAGTGCTACAGTGACATCTCGGGCTAGTCAAATGAATAAAAACGCTTGTAGCAGCGCGCTGTTGTGGGAAAAGTGTTGTAGTTTAAAAGGTTTCATCTTTCCATTTTTACTTTCTGTTTGTGGTGGAAGAGACCACGGATTCCGTGTAACCTCCCTCCTACACGAATGTTTTCGATACTTCAGCTGTCTCTTTCATTGGATACTTCTGCTGTCTCTTTCATTGGATACTTCTGCTGTCTCCTTCATTTGATACTTTAGTTCTCTACTTTATTACTGAACATTTAATTGTCATCATGTCCACCTTGCCTCTATTAAAACAATCCCCGAATGTATGCTGTAGTGGAACTCATGTATATTCTGAAAAGGTATAATGAAAGTTGGTTCTTGAAAGTCTTCCGTATTTTGTTTCCTTTTCTATAACTTTTTCTTCGTATGGAAATGTTCTTGGAAATCTTGGGTCATCTTTTGTACTTTGAGTCTTAGTTAAGGTTGAATTTTTTCTGTTTTTCAGTTGAATATAAAGCTAAGTACTATAGTCTTCCTACAGGTATAGTTAGACTGTTTCAGAAATCAATCTCTTTAGTTCTGAACAGTTGCGTTCAACAATTTTCTTAACAACTTTTTATTTTACCATCGAGTGCAGATGTACAAGTTGCACGAAATATTTTCGAAGATTTCTCCCGATTTCATGTTTAAATATAAGTTTTGTCGGTAAGAAAATTTCTATGTACTCTTTTATTCTCATACACACGTCGTCTTGTTTTACATCGGGAATAGTAAAAGGCATATAGCCTCATTAAAAATTAACACAATTATTGTGTTAATCGAGTAGATTTCAATTTACATGGCTTGCGGTGAGACGTTTGCGTGGTGTTTTTTATAAAATTGGGACGAATATGATTCCGCCGTAATAATTCTTTCTCTTCAGGCGTTCTCAAATTGCTATACATTTTCTTAGCACCGAAATTTTCAACTATTTTTTCCTGCATATTAGGAAAGCAAATATTATTTCTCCGGAATAGTAATAATCTGAGACAGAAAACTTGTAAATTTCGAAAGCTTCAACATGTTCGAGGTCGTAAGAATTGCGCCGGCGTCGAGTGTGTAAACTTGATCAAAATATTCAAGTAAGATGTAAGAGTTGCCTCCACATTTCGCCCATTACAAGCTCAAGTTCGTTAGCCTCACCAGTCGATCATAATTTTCTCCCATCGATGGTTAGTTACCTTCACCTCGTTGTCATGTTTGTCTCGTCGCGTGCTGCTCTCACGTAAACACGTCTTCTGTCTTCAAGTTAACCTTGCTTCAGTCTGACACTTTCGTTCTGTTTTCCTGCATGTCCAGTTGATTAAAATTTACTTTCCTGTAAAATTTTCATTCAATTTACACATTGTTAAGAAGTTTTTGCGTAAATTCGAGGCATGTAGAAAGAAAGCTAGTCTCTGAATAACGATTGCAGCGGCGTATAATTTTAACACGTTGCCTCCGATTGCCTGAGTGGTGTAAAACTTCACTTTGTACGCATAGTCACTAGAAGGATCTGAAAAAATTACAGAACCTAACCTCAGTGGTACACATACGTACCACTTCGGAGTCAACGTGTTAAAGGCGCTTCCTCATTTTCGTCAAGCTCTCTTGTTGTCTTCTCACTCAAATTTGCTATTAAATATCAACATCCAATAATTAAAAATTACAAAGGAAGCTGAAGTTCTTCGACAGTATTTTGTGAATGAATTCTTTGCCAAGTGTACTTTTATCGACTGGTCACTGATGATCAAATTGTCGAGACTATTCCTCGTAAATCTTTAAGTAACCCTGATTTGGCCTCGTACTCAAGAATATCCGTAGGTACCTTCCTTCAGGATATTTCCTTTTGATTTTTTCTCAAAGGTCAGGAGAGTAATAAATCATAGCGTAGTGCGTTCGTGGGGAACAGTTAGTTTTCCCTACACTTTAAATACTCTGTCTCATCTCAATAGGCGTGCAACAATTGCGCAGGTTTTAGCATTTTGCGCTGAGTTTTTGGGGCTTGGACCTTAGGGCCATTGCCTTTAGGAATTCTCATCTCAAGCCTAGAACAATGGAGAATATTGCTTTACTAACACTGCATGAATAGAAGGAGGGAACAGTTAGAAGGAAAAAGGCTGCTGCTGCTTCTGTTTAGAACAATGTTTCCTGGCTTTACGAGTGCTTATCAAGAATGAGGATACTCTGTCTTTGCATAGAATGGTAAACAAAGAACGCTGAATTTATACTTCATTTTGTAGTGTTTGTTTCGTGTTGTATAATAACGCTTTCTCTAAATCGAGTTGATTGTAGCTCATGAAATAAATACTTAAAGAATTGTTAAACTCTTAAGCCTCCATAGTACACATTTTGCCTGGAGTCATTCGTCTGTGTGGCTATAAGTAGAACTGAAATTCGTTGTTAATTTCGAAATAGTTTTGTCTTTAAGTTTCAGAACTCGCGTAGCACACGAAAGTGTGCTCAGTAAAGTGATCAATGCTGCGATGCCGACAAAAATAATTCTCCTCCATGCTGAATTGAAAAGAGCTTGTCGTAAGTTTGTTTGAGGCTGTTTTTCTATCTACGAGAGAATATTTTAGGAATAAAAAAGCATCGAAGAAATAAACCGCTGCACAGGCACCTTACGCGGACTGCAGGTAACTATGAAGCTAGAAGGGAGTGCTAGCCTGTTTATATTTTTTTCAATCACTGCGTTTTTTCTCAATCACTTTGCAACTTGTTCTCTCGAGTGGAAGGATTGCTAATTAGACTGAAGACCTCAGTGCCTCTGACTGAGCTGCTACAGAGCATGTGTGCTTCTCTTACAGTTCTCGGGTTGGATGCCTTGAGCGTTTGCTTCTTGCAATTTACGCTCTTCTATTAACGACTAATTTTACGTGTTCCTTTACAATCAAACTTTCTCGATAATGGTTCCGACAGAGCATGCAGGTCCTGAGTATGAAATCTATATAATAGTGAGGTCTAAATTGAAAGTGGTGATCCCTTCACGTGTATTTATTGTTCAAGAATATCTATTCTATTTTAGCCAAAATTTTAGGTTAACATTGCTAAATTTACCTGATTAACATTATTTATACAATACTGTCTATCATTTACTCTATTTTGATGTCCATTACATGTACTTGATAAAAAACTAGTGCTTCAGCTGTCGTGTCGATTGTTCAAACTCATCTTCGGCCACCCGTTCTTGTTTGGCTATAGCCTCGAGTTCTATAATTAAAAAAGCGACTAACGTAAACGATCGCTCTCACCAGGTCACAGCGCACGGCGCTGCAGGAGGTCTATCAGCATTATGTAGTCAATGTGTTGTGGCTATACTGTGCTGCTAATCGATGACTAGATGGCTGGCATTGGTAGCTGCACAAGTAATGGTCGCTGATAAACTTTGATAGTAGCTGAAAATTAGTCGCAAAGTGTGAAGGAAGCTCCAGTTGAAATGACACACAAACGCATTAAAAGTTTATATTCAAATAAACGCAGAAGCGAAGGAATTGAAGTTGTGGGTTAAAGCGTTCTTCTATAGGCTGCTACAATTGGTGAGTTTGTATTCTGGTTATTGCAAATATGACTTTGAACGTGAATTTTCTTGTATATTTCCAGCCATTGACATGTAGCATACGAAGATGTTACTGAGCGATAGCCATTGCGCATCTGCAATCCTGCCTCTAAAGAACAATAGAATTAAAACTAGTTTACAGTGAAGTAAATGGGAATCATTTTCCCAAGAAAATTTTCCTCTGCAACTTCACATGAATATGAATAACTCTAAATATCATTATCAGTATGATTTGAAAGACGCCGTGGATCAAATAGAATTACACAAGAACTTCGATATTTTTATAGATTTTGTGTCTGTGTACATTGAATTATTTTCAGTTAACTCTAGAGTTGTTACGGTGCCTTTACGCCATAAAACCGTGTTTTCGTGCTTCAAGTATGTATTCTGGTTACTTCAAATTCTTATCACAACACTAAAATTTAGCATCGACACCCGGGCACTGATACACTGCAATGATTCCCTTTAGTCTACGCCTTTTTATTTAAAATAAGTAATGTTCAATTTAAAAAAAGGAAATTATATTTGCAGTAACTTTTATTCATAATACCACGATTATATACGTACATATATATATGAGTAATAAAATACGGAATGCCATAATTACCTGTCTTCATATTCAGATGTATTGAAACACACACATGAACCACCATTTATTAGAACGTCGCTTTGTAACATCCAAGTATTTAGTCACCATAACGTGTTCATTAAAACTATTGAGCAATCATTTCTAAAAATGTGCCCTTTTGCTACAAAATCACAGTCAATCATCAATTTATGAAGTATTAAGTTTTCATGTAATAAAATAAGAATAACGAAAATTCATTCGAAAGAAAATTCTATTGAAAGATAATCCAATGAGTTTAAAAATGTTGTTTAATTTCTACGCTTGTTCGTGTTAAACTTGTTTAGTTCCAGGGTTAATGTAGAGCGTAAATACACATATAAACACGGGATGGGAATGAACAACGCTCCTTTGAACTTCGTCCATTTTAAGTTGAACAGAAGTTACTTGTAATTGTAATTGGCTTATTAGAAATTGAACTTGACTTGCTCGAAATTGGACTTTTCTTGTTTGAAATTGGACTTTTCTTGTTTGAAATTGGGCTTTGCTTGTTTGAAATTGGGCTTTGCTTGTTTGAAATTGGGCTTTGCTTGTTTGAAATTGGGCTTTGCTTGTTTGAAATTGGGCTTTGCTTGTTTGAAATTGGGCTTTGCTTGTTTGAAATTGGGCTTTGCTTGTTTGAAATTGGGCTTTGCTGGTTTGAAATTGGGCTTTGCTGGTTTGAAATTGGGCTTTGCTGGCTTGAAATTGAAATTGACTTATTTTTAATCACGGTTAAAATGGGGTAGTCTTCATTACGGTCTAATTTTTGTTTACTGATTAAAGAGGCAAATTCTAATGATATTATTACAGAACTCGTAAAATTATGGCACCGGCTCTCATTACCACAATTTTGCAGAACCGAGAATGATTGACTGCAAAGTTGACTATTGCAGCATTTCTACTTGATGCCATCGCTTGTGCGTTCTTACGATGGATGTCTCAGAGTTGACTGATTAGCTGTAATGAAAATGATTGTTCAATTCTCATCTTTAGAGTCGGTTTTCCTCCCACTCAAATAGGTTTCGCTAGAAAAGTCGACATCTTGACTCAAAAAAAAAAAGACTTGACTGATACGTCAATAATTACTGCACAACTGGCGGAGATAAGCTAGAAAACTGGCGCCGTTCTTTAGCGACTCGATTGGACTGCCTTGTATTTTTGACTTCAGCTCTTGATGGTCCGTCATTGTATTATCTTAGTAATGCTGTAAGACTACGATAGGTAAATTGCGTCCAATTCTAGCTCCGATAGAAATAACAAGACTTATTATATTACAGCTCAAGATCCAAATGGTGAATCCTCAGAAAGATTTCTTTGGTGTCGTCTTGTGCAACTTTGGTTTGTTCTTCTAACTCTATTGAACCTGTTGAACGTTTTAAGTAAAATTTATGATTTTGAATCAATCCCAAAATATATAGCTTATGGTAACGATTTTCAGGTTTTGTTTAGCTTCAGAAAGTGCACAGTTGTCTACTTCAGAAGTATATTCCACAATGACTTTGTGATGGATATTTCAAATCAGATTTTTTCTGAAATTGAGTAAATATTACCTACCAAAATTATCAAATAGCGTGAGATAAATATCGTCACTCATATACTATAGTGAACTTACGATATCGGCTGGTCTGAGATGAAGATATAGTTTACCTCAAAACTTAACTTGTTGCACAACCTTGCAGAAAAACAAGACGAGTCAGTAAATTTTGGAGAAACACATCCTCTCCATGATTCGACCCAGATAGCTTCTACTGCTGAGCCCAGCGATGATGGATGAGCCAAAGTACCGCTGTGCATAATCACTAAATCAACTCGTTTCATCATTTGTGTGCTTATGCAGGAGAGTGATTGAGGCTTGCCGCAAGACTTCCTGAATGCCCCCATACAGCACCCAATGTATAGTATTTGGACAGTGCCCAATGAGAGATAAGTAGCTCCTTTCTATGAACCCAACCCTACTATGCCTCACGCTGCTCTCACTCGTCTCTCGCTCGTCTCACGCTCGGATGTTTGTTCAAGTGTGGGTTATGACTTCATAAACTTTGAGCAATTAATTGAAAATGTTTAACGCTGCGTAAGATATGAGCTATTATTTTACTTTTACGTAACTAATGAAGTTCTTGCTAGTTATGCCCCTCAAGAGTAGTGTTATGGAGAGAATTGCGTATCATTTTTGTCTGAAGGGAAACGGAACATAGTAAGTAAAATTTGATTTAGAATACATTTTATTCATGTACTTTTTCTCATTTTTTTCGAAATAATGGCGGTTTCAGGGGTAAATCAGCTATGTTTTGAATTTTCAACCCAAATCGACCTCCTCTTACAGTTCTCATGTTAGAACAAAAGTAAATAGTTTTGGAGAAAGAAAATCAATACCTACAAACGATTATCCCCCATTTTTGCCATCATACGAATCACAACTCAAAAACCTAAAATCGAAAGTGTTTACCATTTTCACTAAGATGCCCCTTAAGGGAACTCCACGTTCATCAGCAATGATCTTTTATCTTGGTCTTCGTTGGTATGTTTGAGAGAATTGGAATAATTTCTAACTATCCAGTTTAGAATCACTAGTGTCGAGGGTAGTATAGGCTTTGTTTTGGAATTAGTTTAAACTTCATATTTAACTTGAATTTCTGTTGTGTGTGAGTGCCTGATTAATCTTTTTACCGTAATCTTTTCAATAATTTTATCTTGACATCTGAGTTTTTTCCACGTGTGGATGTTTCAGTTGAATTACATTCTGACTTAATGTACACAAATTGCGTCTTGACTTACTTACTGAACGCAAATTACGTTTTGATTTGCTTACTGAACGTAACTTGCGTCTTGATTTACTTATTGAACACAAATAACTATAAATTAGAAAGTACGGTTCTGCTTCTCTTTTAAATTACTTGTTCAATTTTAAATTTGTTCACTACAAGAATTTTCATCTAGTAGAATGTTTGCCGTATGAAGGTCATGAGGTAGTTTCCAGTTAAAATGAGGCATACATAGATCTAATTGATATATGTATGTACGTAGCTTTCTTGTATACTCGCAGCTTCGGTGGATTTTATAAAAAAAACAATTAGACATCTTCATCACCTATGATAAAATGGAGTGTTCTGACACCCTTCGTACAATATTATTCAAATACGTGCTTGAGTTTATGCATAGTTTTCCTCTGCATTTTTCGTGTGGGACATTTTTATTTCGAACGTTTTGGTACTGTCAGTTCAAGCCTAGAACTCGTGTACTAAAGGTGAATTTAGGTACGGAGATAATTTTATACTATTTTCTCACTGCTTAATAAAAATGAAGACTAATTGAGTGGATAAATTTGACCACAAATTTGTGACCACCTTGCATTTGCTGCACCTTTTTCGCAATGGAATTTCTAGCGCTTCCTCCTCTACATAATTATTATTATTTATAGACCTGCACCCAATTTTTTCAAAGATAACCGGCCTTGTGCTTCTAGGCCGAGCTTACAACCCGTTCTCCTCGCCCGCTCGTTAATTTGACGTATCGTTCTAAAGTTTTGAAACGTCCACCACTGGACGCTTCTATTCACAAGTTCAAACCTTGCTGCCATGCGGCATTAGATCTCTTGCTGCCACGGGGCATCAGATCTCTTGCTTGTTGGCAGCCCTTGCATATGGACGCATTTGGTGCTCCACGTTGGTTGAATGCCTTTGATCATAACCTCGAGTATCTTTTGCATCCTCTTCTGTATGATTTAATGTTCTGTGTTAGCTAGAGATCAATGCGATAATCTGGAGGAACCGAAGGCTTTAGATATTCAATCCTCTCTAAAGTTAATGTTGGCATTTGCTTGCAAAATCACAGCATGCATTTGAGATTTATTTTTGTTGATTAAGGTCGCCAATGAACCTTGAGAAAGAATTGAATTAAGAAAAACTGACTTAGCATGTCAGTCAAAAATTGACTTAACGCGTGTTTAACCGAAAAACAAACACCATTTCTCTTTGTGTTTAAATAATAATTTGCGTCGAGCATAAAAAATTACTGAAATTTCTAAAATGTTCGAATTGTGTGAAAATACAAACTAATTATTAATAAAAGCCTGTTTTAAGCATCACGATCGAATTTTGGTGTAGTTCTGAGACTAGTGGCACACAGTGGCGTGATGCCAACGAGAACTTTACACTCCTATAGAGCTTAAGATACACTCGTTGAGTTCCGATGGTGTCTGTTCTCGTCAGCATAGCTTATCTGTTTCTGCGTTTTACCGTTCCCATTATCTTGTAGCAACCCAACGTACAGTCAGCATAAATTTTTGTAGGACTGAGATCAAAGTTTGTTTGTGCATAGGTAGAACTTATTTAATTTTCCCCTCAGAACTCTCACATGTAGTCGTACACCGCGCTTTTCTTGTTGATTTCGTTCTGCAACTTCTTTATTTTTGAGAGGCACACTGCTTCTGCATAAACGCCCTTTGATCGGCTGCTGTGATAAAACTAAGTACAATTTAGGTCGTCGTTCTGTCAAGGAGCAAAATTGTGCTCAAAACCTTGATTTTTTTCAGAATTCGAGACGATTTAAGAGCACAGGATAAACCTATAAATTCTGCCCACGAGTTTCATTTACCTCTCTGCACTTTATCACATTGAACAAAAATCTGCCCCAACAATAGGCAAAATTTAAATTCAACTGGCTTGCTTTCAATAAAACACTCGCGATGACGATTTAAAAATGTTCGCTGCAAGTTTCAAGACTAGGAACCTAAAGACACGTGCTTTCGGTTGCTGTCCTCGGTGAAGCTCAGCTTTTTTGCTCCATTGCCCAAGCAATTAGGGGCTCATTTTTTACTATTTCTAACCTAGAGTGGGGCCGTGGGTCTGAGTATCTTCTTATCTAAATTGGCACGAGATTGACGCGCTATCCTGGTTGGCGCGTTGCTTCAATCATGGTTAATTATATTTTGGCCGTGTGCTGGACGCAGCAGTTTGCATTGCTTTTTTACTCGTACAATAGTGGTCACTTCTATAAAGTGACCAGTTCGTTCTCTCTTCATAGATTAGATGGTCATTGCATTTTTTGAGAATGCTTACTTCATTCAATTTTAAAGTGGTAGAGTTCCTCGTTTTGAATTGGGTTTTAAATTCAGGTTCGTTGAATAGTTGTGGATCAATCTCAGGTGAGTGGATGAGGAGATTCCTTAAATTTAAATCACGGCTAATTTATGAGTTTGAAAGTAGTTAGTGCACTTAGTTCGAGTTTACTTAATTAATTTTCATAAGTTGTAACTTTTTTCTGCGATCTAGCCCAATTTCAAACGCACATCAGAATAAATAAAAAATACCGCGTAAAAAACATGAAACGTTTTGAATTATTTCCTCGCATGTTTTTAATTGATGAATGCACCCTAAAAATGTTTTTTCGTTGCAGTTAGGTGATGTGCTTCAGACTGGCATTCGATCTTTCTTCATCTATAATTGAAGAGTGGACAGCACAAGTAGACTACTTGCATTTTTTCCCACGGAAAAAATGCAAGTAGTCCACTAGTGCTGTCCACCATTCATAAAGTAAACTACTGGATCGTAATCGCCTTTGTCAGCGCTGTGTTAGCGAAAGCACGGGAGTGGACTACTTGCATTTTTTCCCGTGGAAAATATATTATATTTACCACGGGAAAAAATGAAGGGTGGAAAGTACTAGTGGACTACTTGCATTTTTTCCCACAGGAGAAAATGCAAGTTGTCCACTAGTGCTGTCCACCCTTCATATAGTAAACTACTGGATCGTAATCGCCTTTGTCTGCGCTGTGTTAGCGACAGCACGGGAGTGGACTACTTGCATTTTTTCCCGTGGAAAATATATTATATTTACCATGGGAAAAAATGCAAGTAGTCCACTAGTGCTTTCCACCCTTCAAATGCAAGTAGTCCACTAGTGCTGTTCACCCTTCAATTGTACTCACTGTGCATCACAGGATCTGGACAATATTTGCTCTTTATTGCAGGGTTGCGTAGTATATGAATTATTGTATTTCTTTTAGCCTGCATTCCATTCCTTAAAAAAATCGTATTCAAATCGTAAAAAATTAATCGTATTCAACGAACTTGTATGATTTCAAGTTTGAGTTCTTTTTCATTCTCGTATTAAAATCTGTAAATAAAATAGAGCATTTTTTATCTCAAATTACTAACATCTTTTCGTATTGTGTTATTTTAGTTGTAACTATAGCAGGAGTCGTGTTGAGAATGATCATAGGTCCTGAATGATGAATTGGAGTGTTCTTGAGATAATCTTACTACGACTTTTCTATCCATTTATTCTGATATTAATATCTCCATTATGCTTAAAAATATTCGTTATGGATATGTTGTTAATGGCTTTTTTGTCAATTTCATTCTTTTATATTGGTATAATAATTGACTGCGCTCGTCAAATTGTGCATCAGACGTGTTTGAACAGAATAGTGAAAGAAAAAAACTGATGGAGTAATACTTATTACACTGTATTGAATTTAGAAAATGGTTGCGCTTACGATATCAAAAATACACAAATGTTTCAAAAACAACCACCTGCAAAAAGACTCTTGCGATTAGACTTGTTTCCTTCCCAATTTTTTCCCCTCGCTCAATGAATTTTCGCGCTTTCCTAGACCATATTTCACTGCCTGATGACATAAGTTACATTGAGGCGTTGCATTTGTGTGTGTAAATGTTTTCAATTGGGGGGCTTACAAATTTTTGAGTATTTTGACGTAATGAATGTCAGCATATAGGTTATTTGACCGGCAGTGTTTGCTTGAACAAGTGTTTTCAGTGGGGTGGTCGACGGGTATACATGTACCTAAATAAATCGCATTTGTTTCGTTTGTTTCAGCTGTTTCATTCGTTTCAGAAAAATTTGTTGTGCAGGCAATGAAGCGAGAACGATGAATTAGTTTATGAAGACTGTTTTTTTGGTGTTTGTTCTAGTCGACGATTAGACGCGAAATTTTTCAAAAAAGAACTCACGAGAGATAAAAAATATTCTTTGAATAATAATTTCAGAGCAGCACAGGTCAAAATTAGCGAATATTCAGAGGTGAGCAAATTTGAGGGTCCGTGTTTGTTATGGCACCCTGCCCTTATCTGGCAGCAACTCGAGTACGAGTATAATATTTGGAGCAAGATTTAACCAATTTTCTGAAGCAATATTTTGCCTCTGGGAGCAGGAACCATAACCACCTCGTAATTAGTGAGCCTGATCAAGAAGGACTTCTTCAGGCTCTTGCAGGGTTCTTGGCAGGGCTCCTAGACTGGTCTGGATCGAGGAGCATGGAATGCGGAACGTACTTAAGATAAGGAATAACGGGCTTGATTGCCCCGATGAACCTTCGGGAATAAAGTGATGCCCAGCTGCTTTTTCTGAACGCTCTGAGGGCCTGAAAGGCATCGTCTCGGACTTTTAGCTTTTTTAAAAACTTGTAAACTAATTTCAAATTTTTTACTCCATGCATGTACAATAATGGTTGTCGATATTAAGTAATTGGTATTATCTTGAAAAATATATTGTATTTGCTGTTTGTTTCTCAGTCATCAATATTTTTTCTCGTGTTCGTATTTCCTTTTTTGGTGTCCATGATTTATGTTGATTCTTCATGAATGGTATTAGCCCACATGATTTTTTTCTATGAAAACTAAAAAGGGGATAATTTTATATGATACCTGTAGAGATACTGAAGCATATTTCTTTCTGAGCTCAGCATTCGGTTTTATTATTATTAAATAAGAAGCATTCTTTGTTGATGATGGTGCATTCTAAGTACAAATTATAGGGTCCAGCGGAGCAGTGGTTAGCGCATCCGACTACGTGCAGCAAACAGTGACTTCAGTAGAAAATTTATCCTAACCTGTTTTCGTGTAACGTCGTCCTGATTTTCCTCGCCACATGTCGTCATTCTTAACCAGTCAATTGATTTCTAGAACGAGTTCCTCAAATAGAAATATCTCACGTAACTAGTTGTATTGTGAAGACCTTAGTCCAATAAAGATGACAGTAAACGCCACGAAAACGAGATTAACTCAATAACACTGCTTGGTACCGAGACTAGCACCGCCCCGTACAGATAAGAGTATCTTCTAGTACCGGGACCATACGTATTATACGTAAAAATATATTTGTAGCATACAAAATTTGAAAACTTATTATTAAGTACTGTGTTTGAATTAGCGTGGGACTCAAATATATTTTTCGATTAGAGTGGGTTTTTACGAGTACATAAATTAATTCGATTCTCTTCAATAAATATAGTTTTTGGACCTCTGCCAAATATTATTTGATCATTTAGCCAATATCACATTTATCTCTATTTTAGTTGCCAGATTATGCCCAGTCGTTTTAATGGTACATTTTGTGCAATTATTCTTCAGAGAATATGGATGAGGTCTTAGCAACAGCCAAGACAAACCGGTCTCTTCTCTGCATCTTCCCCTCCCTCCTGCCTGATATACATGTATATGTCTTCTTCTACGACTTCTTTCACATGCAGATAGTCAGGGGCATTTGTGATGTTGCTTGTCTGTTCAGGAAAAGCGAACTCTAGTTGAATGTAATTACATTAGTATTGCTTGTTAATCTTATGAAAGTATTTGTTTCTTACAAAATTGTTTTGTTACTGATCTACTGAACTCATTTTTACAATTTTTCTTCAGCAGTTTAATCATTATTTATTTACAAAACACCCTAAAGTACTTCTCGAATATCTAGTTTCTTTTTATAGCCAACAGCTTAACTTGGCCACTAACTTTGGATCATCCACTAACATGTCGACTCAAAATATTAATCTGGCGACTGCATGTACATCAAAAACGCGGTTCTATCCAGCATACAGTCAATGGTATTTTAAATCCACACACTTACTAAATTTTGTCCAAGATTTCTTTTAAATTTTACTTCCATAAAAATTCAGTGCAAACTTGATATATTAGTTGTTTTCTATGGATAAATGTACGGTAATAGATGTGTACAACACGTTATTCTTGTTTGGTGCTTACAAAATCAGTGGTCTTAAGTTAAACTATGATTTTTACATGAGCCAACTTTAAAAATGAGAAAAACTTGAATACTGGCCACCATATTTACACCGTTAGAGCATTATATTAAAATAACCATCATTGTTCATATGTACAATTTACAGGACGTTTTTGGATAAATGCAAATGTTTTGAATACTGTTCAGAGTTGCTCTGGTTCCCAACGCAGGCCCTGCAATAGTTGCTTGAGGTTCAACTTATACATAATCGAAAAGTTGTGGTGACACGCAATTTTGTTAATTTTTTTATAACTGAGGCCGACGTGTGCCCTTTTCTATTTCATGTGTTTTACTCCAAAAACAATACAAAATACACTGTTTGCCAGCTCATGTATGTAGTGCATGTGTTTTTTAGAAAGTGTAGCAAGTTTCATGCAAAATCTAGAAAATCGAAGGGCCAAATTTTTAGTGAAGTTAAAAAATGTTCTAGTAAATTGAATGCTCAACTAAGATTTCCTGTGGCATTTTGAAATGGAACTTACGATTTTATTTTATTTAAAATAAAATGGACACAAAGATAAGGTAAAGTAGATTTAAATTGAAAAATGCTCGGCTAAAATGATTTAAATTTTCCATCTTCTATAATGTTTCAAATTATTTCTGCTATGTTTATTTTGCATTTCATTTCGCAACTATAAAGATGATCAATAATTTTGAGACTACAAAAATACTCGTGATCCTGGAATGAAACGGAAAGCCATGATCATGACTGCGGAGCATGACTTGTGGGTGCATTGATGATTACAATTACTGCCCAGTGGACGCGGAGCCTTTCACTGAACTCCCTAGTGGCTATCAGGTGTCCGACTCGAGGTTCTCTATGACATGACATTGACCCTGAAGTGGAAGTCAGTTTTATTGTTTTACATACTCTAGTTTTCACTACATTAATTTTCACGTAACCTGCGCCGACACCAAAGCTGTGTCCGAATTCAATATTCTGGCAAAGCAGGCCTATTGCAATAATATGTTGTTTAATCCCGTAGTTTGTTCTGGATTGCCTGACCTATCCCTCCAGGCTTGATAGCTAGTTGGTTGGTTTCACCTCTGTACTACACCTTTGTATTACATGGTAAGTTTTTTAGTTTCAGCAGAGCCGGCAGATCGTCTCTAGTTCAAATGGAGTGACAAGTGATAACTTGCTTGGCACGTTTTACAAGCTTTCTTGCTTGGCTTATCGTAACGAGTCTCCTTCACTGGCATCTGTTAACACGCCGTACGATATTCAAACTTTTCGTCAAGGATTACGAAGCTGATAAGCCTTGTATTTTACTGGTGTCGGTGTGGCATATGGCATGTAGGTAGTCATTTTACGGGACACGGCGTCGGTATAACGGCTTGCTTCTATCAGAGAGACAGATTCTAGGCATTAAGATCCCGACTCAAGACTGACGCTCGGCTGTACGATTGCTATTCTGGTAAGAAAGCGCCAATCCCGATTTGTAGGTAATGAAATTCACCCTTTTTTATTATACTTTCGATTTCAAATGTTACTAAATCGATATTGCTCTGATATTGACTTCCTCAGCATTCAATATTCGCAACTTATATTCATTTTAATAGAAATTGAAGAAATGTTCGTACTTCCTTCGAATAAGCTGCTGAGTGTAGCTTCCTTAGAAGCGTTCGAAATCTTTTGCTTCTTATTGTAAGTCTTACCTCTTTCTACTGAAACTTTGAGTGTTTGGAGTTGGTTTTACTTATTTCATAATTCATTATTTTACGTTACTCACCGTCCTTCAAAGTATAAAATGATAATTGTGCTGCACCGTTATAGTGCTCGAGTATTAAAAAAAAAAATCCTGGTAGGTCTCCTTCCAAACTTTCATACCTATCATTTTGTTATGCTTTATTCATACCTTTATCTCACAGCTTTTACGCAGGGACTGAACTTCTGAATTTTATGAGTTAAATTTTTGTAATTATAACTCTGTTTCTTGATAGATCCTTCCTTTCCTACGTCTTTGAACTGGTCTCCTTCCTTCAACTGGTCTAATTTTTCATCCTTTCTTGTGAACTTGCTTTATGGACTGAGATTTTGTCATATGGTAACCTTAGAGCTCGGAAATAAGTTGGACGTGATCAACATTGAAATGTTCTCGGTTGCAGCTGCGCTCCTAGCATTCTCTGCATGCCTCGTTGGGTTTGTTGACTCTAGCACGGGGCTTTTGTGAGGCAGTTCTATGCTCGCGTGATTTTAAAAGAGGGTAATAACTTGCTTCCACTTTCATTTTTCTCGGGACTGCGGTTCACTACACTCGCCACTGTAGACTTCCGCGAAAGGCGCAGCAGACTCGATGTATCCTGGTTCAAGAACATATATTATACTGTTTCGAATCATATGTCTACAAATAGAGCTTATATAGTATTTATATGTATATTTTATACGTTTTAGGCAAGGTTTGTTCTTTTTGTTGTATTTTTTTGTCGAAGTTGACCCTCGGAACCTACCAGGTCAGAGCGTTACGCAGTGCCTGCATTTCTTGTTAATCTATGAGCCTTCCTACTCCGTAGCGTGCTCGGGACCACTGGGTCTGGCATCCGGGGAGATCTTGGACTGGCAGATATCAGCATCGTCAGCGTACCCCTCCTCGTGGGACGCTGGCTGCCACATGAGGTACGCGAGGCTTCACCAGCCCAACGGGCGCGCTTGGTGCTCCGGCAGGAAGGTGGCTGGAGAATGGCTCCTCGTCGACCTCGGTGTGCCTGCCAAGGTAAGTCAAGCTTTTTAGTGTAATCAAATATACTAGTAACTTTATAAAGTATGAGAAATGCATTAAATGTTGTAATGTAATGAAATATGCTCGCAGTTTTATGAGCATACGTAAGATCGGGTTACAATTTTAAAAAATGCACAAAGTGTTGCAATGTAACGAAATAGGCTTATAGCTTCATAAGCTGGTGAAAGCTGATGGTATCGTGTTATAAATACACACCTTGAACTCTTTGCTGATCGTGGTCAGAAATGATCTTTAAACAAATTCGGGAATCAATGCATTCGGTAAAAGCTGAAATGTGGAGAGAACATTATGACGCTTCTGTCCTTGTACAACCTGGAAGGGATGAGGACTTTTCATAGAAAATGTTCGGCTCTTTGATGTTCCAAAGGACGCTATGCTATAATTGTTGAAGCTTAACGAGTTTATTAATTTGTACTTGCATTATACATATTTGAATTGCGTCATTCAAAACACATCGTGTTGGCCAAAATTTCGGTCATTTTTTTAAGGAGGAAGCTTAGGATCGATTTCAAACGAACTGACCCGACTCTGTAGTTTCACTCCTCTTTTATTAAAAGAAATTAGGTTGTAGTTTGACCGACTTATATCAGAATATTTTTACGACTGAATTCTGTTTTCACAATCACCGTGATGAAAGTCTCGTAATTCAACGTTGCTTTAGATGTTGTTTTCTATATTGGATGGATGTAGCGCTTGCGACTTCGTTTGTATAGACGCGAAAAATTTAACTTAATGAAATATTGTGAAATACATAACACAATGAACACTTGAAACTACATGGTGCCAAAAAACGGAAAATTCATCCAAAGGGCAACTAGAAATTGGCTACTAGACCATTTGCGTGGTTATTCAGTTTTCCACGAAACACCACAAATGATGTTTTTGTTCTATTTTAACACCGTTCCAGTTTATAACTGTTTTCTGTTTCTAGCAATTAAATAAATTGCGCCAAATTTTCTGTGTTATTTTTTGTTCCACTCTGCATAAGATCGGCTGTCTGGTCCAGAGCAGAGGATAACTTATGAGACGCTTAACAAGTGCTGGCAGAAACAGAAAGCCGATTATTAATGAACTTTACGTAGCGTGAGGAAATATCGTTCTGTAATTTTCTGTCGTAATTTAATTATGACTTAGGAAGTTGATAACTGGATTAAATCGTGTTTGTTCTATTCTTTGTAGAATCTTTTCCGATCAATTGCGTGTTATCGCTTATAAATTTTTTGTAGTAGATTGGGAGCATATTGATGTTCACAGGATATTCCACGTTGACTTCGTAGGGGACAAATGTTTTGTTCAAACGTGAAACATGTGCTTGAAAATTTAAAGAAAAATGTTGTAGTTGCAGTATTACATTGAGGGAATATCGTACCTATTATGTCCATCTAGTCTAATACATGGCTATTCCTTTTCAGAAATTTTCTCTTCAGTGTATTCCTATAGTTATTTCAGTTAGCAAACTAACGGCGACCTGTTTATCTGGTCACTGTATAGAATTTTATGAAATAAGGGATAGCATCTTCTATTCTTACGTTGGCTGCCGCCTCAGAAATGCAAAGGTATCTCATCGTAATCTTTTTTACTCGATAGTAATGGCTGCATTAGTGCAATTTGCATGCTGAAACGAGCTAATTAGACCATTTGTTTGGGCCACATCATCCCAACGACGCTGTGGCGCACTTGAGACCACCTCAAGACCCGTATTTAGCGATTATTGCGCCGGTTATCGAGCAATGGGCATTCTAATTGCAGGCTGCAGCAGCTCCTGTACTTGCTCACACTTCCTGACTTATTTGACATCTTTATGGTTATGTGTAGGAGCACCGCCTCACATTTCCCTTGATCTCATAGAGTTCGTTTTGTCACCGGTTTTGTATTTTTTTAGTTATGTAGTGTGCACATAGTATCGCTTTGAGTACAACTGGATGTAAAGTATTGGTTTAATTATAAGTGTGCATGCAGTACTGTTTTAGGCGTGAGTGTACATATTTCTATTGTCCGCTCTTCTTGGAGATTTACTCTACTCACGAGATTGACAAAAATACTACTCTATCACCTACTTCAGATTTTAAAAGTTCCTTTTGCGTAACGATAAAACAAATGTTAAATTGTTTCTATTCTCTCAGGTATGTTTTTGATTAATTTTACTATGTTGGTGAAATAAATAATTTGAAAGTTACATCTCTGTCCCAGAAAGTAAGCAATGGGAAGCTTTTTCATTTACGTGAAGAATTATGGTTTTTAAGACAGTTATCGCAGAACTTTTGTATTTGACTAGCGTGTCTTGTCTAACTTCAATTTCTTAATTAGGATGGCGATAAGAAATATTGTCGAACATCATCCAGATTCTCAAATGCGTTTTATTATCAGATAGGAGCTCTCTATTTTTACGAATTGGAGGCTGTATGAATAAATGCGTAGATGCATAACTGAGAGAGTAATGAAGTCTGAGCAGAGCAACTTTATCAATTGTTTTTCATTCGGATAAGGCGCCCATAAAATACTTGGGAGCTCAAACACCTACTGTATGTAGAAACTAAGAGATTTGTTTTGAGAAGAGATCGTCTTGGAATTTTATGTAGTATTAGTGGAGCATTGTAATAGAATATTTAAGCAAGTGTTTGGCTAAATTGATAACACACAGCTTCTAAGTTTTATACTCACACTTGGCTTCTGTAAATTTCATACTGTAACAAATTTACCTATTTTTTACGATTGTTCTCTCACGGTACGATAATAACTCGTTTGTTTTAATTTGTGTTTAATGTTTGGGGCGCAATGCTAATCTTGGAGAATTACTTGCTCATTCCGGTTAATTTCATATAATTAAATCCATCCATACATACTCCCACTACATTTTTTTAGCCATAAAAACCTGGTTGATTGATTATTAACTTTGCACTTAACTGGCTTGTTCTCCTATACATGCGTTGTCTACATGCAGCCGTTGGATGTACTTCAGACCGATCTTCCTTATCAATCTTAATAAAAGTAGATCGATATGGACTACATAGAATCGATGATAGGTACACCATCTAGTAAAGAACCCTCTGTAGTTATCTGAAGAGTCGTTTGTATGCGGGCTAATAGATCAGACTCTATACTTCTGAAGTAATGGTCTTGTAGCTGCCGTACCTCCATACAGTTTTAGCTCATTCAAACAGACCGGTTGCATAGGCTCTTATCTTTGCAGCTGTAAGGCATCATGTCTAATGAGACCTAGTTTCTAATGCTATTCTGATTTAAAACGATGTTAAGAGTAGTCTACGCTTTAATGTTCAAATTGGAGCGTAAGAAGAAGCACATAAGGGGAAATTTTCTTGGTTAGAAATCAATGGATTTTTCTTTATCTAACATTAGAAAAGGAAAATTTTGAGACTTATACAATTAGTTTATATAAATATCTTTGGTAGGTATTAACACTCGGGGTTAAATCTCAGGTTTCAAGCAAAAATATAAGAAGACATTGTCTGATGAGGGTAAGACTTTGGTTCCAATTTAACATATAATAAACTTTGTATGCGGAGATGAATGAATATTCAGAGCCGTGCTGTTTTCTTCAGTGGCTTATGATAAAATGTGTACTGCAGCTCGCACTGCTTACTCAGAACGTATAAAACAGTTTTTGTTGCCACGTGTTTGTAATTGTTGCAACATGAGCAGCTGTTGTAGCTTTGATGTATTCTTGTTCTTATGAGCGCATGCTTCTTTCTGAAGCTGCCACCGTGTTACTGTAGTATTTAGTGTACTACATGGTGTATACTGCATAATTTATATAGCCTAATGTCACCTCAGTAATTTAATTTTCACCAATAATTACTTACAACTGAGTATTTGCGACATGACTGTATAACTTCTTTTGCATACCCTGCATTTATATGTTATGGGTCAAAAGTATATTATATAATACATTTTAATTTCGAATACTGCCATGCTCGTCACCCCGGTTTGCTCTGTTAGGTGGTCACAGACGGTCACTCAATTGTCGTACGTCTTACGTAGCAAAAGACAATTTTGTGCAGCGCATCTGAAGTAACAAGGAGCCGCTGGTCCGACTGGGAGGCCTCTGATCATATTATGTTCGAACACTGCAGAGATTAATAGTTCATTAAAGATTTATTTCGAGTTACTTTGTCGCCTCGTGTGATCCAAGCACAGATTTTTTTCCACATGGTTGGATGCTTTGTAAGTGAAATGCTACACTATCGGTTCTAAATTTATGTTAAAATTTATTTCCCTTCGCTGTTAACTTATTCGCGATGATTGCAAAAACTCTGATTCATGCATCACTGAACATATATTATTTCCTGTCTCCTTTACCCCCATTGAAAGGGAAAAGTATTTGATGGCAAGCTCATTGGCATGATAATTTATTTATACCTATTTTATCTCGATTAGGTGACGGGTATTCTGACTCAAGGAAAAGGCGACGGTAAAGAATGGGTGACGTCGTATCAAGTGTCGTACTCAATGGACGCGTACGTCTGGCACTACGTCAGAGACCACTACGGCGACAAGAAGGTGAGTACAGTATGATAGCTGCGCGCTTGTCTGGTTATTCATTTGAATTCTTTTAACCCTTTACTGCATGAATCATTTTAGGGCTCAAAACAATACAAGGGATGATTGATGTTTGTATTAGTATATTGTATTTTATATATATAAATGTTTCACGACAAAATAAAGAAAATATTTTTTGTACAATTAGATGTATGGGATACGTGTTGTACATACATGCATATGGGTCAACAAGATGAAGGGGAATTTTGAGCTTCGTGCAAAATCATCATGCACTATAGGGGTAACTTTCTTTTAGAATTCAAATACTTTCTTTCAATTGCTGCAAACATAATAAAAACAAGAAACTTGTATAAAAGAAGTAAAAACGAAGAGGTTTGAGCGCTGCCAGAGGACAGTGAAACTCTGTTTTCAATTCATTTTCTAATAAAATGCAATGCTTTCGTAGAATATTTTTAGAAAAATTGAATGTCGTGATCAAGAAAACTGATTATAACATTATATTTACCCATTAAATAGCAGATTTTTACGTTCTTTTTATAGATCACAAAGGAAGCTAGCATTTTGCAATGGAATTTATGTGTATGACTCGTGAACTCATCTCATAGGAGCCATGATGATGATGCATTATCAGGAGAATTGAAATACCTTGTATGGAAGCGTGTTGTGCGTGTGTTGTTGCCACGTACTTAGTTGGTACACTCAGTATAGAAGCTTGCTGTGAGTGTATTTACCTCGTAATTGAAGTTGTATCACTCTCCAGTATCGGAACAACTTACCCATAATTTGGTGAGGGCTAAGGCCGTTTTGACCACCCGGATACAGCCTGTCTGTTTCAATCTTGCCTGCGAGGATGAATGTTCCCTCATAAGTCTGTCTCAGGTGTTCTTACATCCTCTATATCGTTCATAAATCTTTACTGGCCATCATAAATACTCCAGTGATATTCATAAATCCCTTTGTGGTCATAATAAATCCGTTGAATCGGCCCGCCGCTGATACGCTTATTGGCCTTGCCGATATCCGTGATGAATGCCACCTCCGCCTTCAAGTCAGCGGTGTTGAGGAGCCTTAAATATAGGGTGTTGGAGTGGTCTCTTTGTAATTTGTAATCTCCGTGAGTCTTTTTAGGACAATTGATTATGGCAATACTTGTAATGACTACCCATCTCCTGCTGCCTGTCTCAGATTTCGGCGAGAAACTTTCATGCTTACGGTATCTAATAATTTCTTTATCAATTATTTCATTGTAAAGGAATTTCTTTCTGCCATTTATGTATCATAAAATAGTATCTATTGTTAAGAGTAAGACTTCTTATAACATGGAAAACATGAGCAGTTAAAGAGAATAATAATTTTCTTCGTCAAATGTTAATTAGAGGGAAATTTCTTTCTGCCATTTCTGTATTAAAGAAGTTACTATATTCGAAAGGTATATTTGTTATTACTTGATGAATTTGAACAGAAAAATAGATATATAATTTGACATTGATCACGCAGTAGTTTCTTAGTCCATAGCGAAAACATTTATCAGGAGGGCGTTTCTAAGTCTTCACAGAGATGAGCATGTATCCTTAATGTTTAAACTCCTGCTAATTATGCCGTGAAGCTATCGACCATGCTACAGTTGATGTATGCTTTTTCATGCCAGGCATGTTTGCGAATTCGAATTACAATTTTTAAACTTGACCAGTATTTTTTGCAGAACGTTAGTTCTGAAAAATAACCTTCTAGTGTCACTTGTGAATTTTGAAAGCACACATTTAAACATCATAATGTACCTAAACTAGTATTCCTTTATCC
>VCRD01002804.1:26219-45902 GCA_006783055.1 Trinorchestia longiramus
TCATTTTCGTACGTACTCAATATTAAAACTCCTTTACGTTCGCAGTTACAATACTTCAATTCTATTTAATCTCGTACACAAATCTTACTTGCTCGATGCCATTATGCAAAAAACAATCAACCTCCTGTACATCTGACGCGCATGTATCAGGCATTGGTAAGATATACGCTGAATACATGTGGTCGTGGTCACTAAATGTTCTGTGCGATCATAAACGCAGACAATTAATTTAGGTGTGATATAATCATCAGTTCTTGAATTAATCTATTGCCCATAAATTCAAACTAGCCTAACGCGTGGAACTTCTTCAGACAGTAAAAAATGTCGAGTAATTGATGCGAGTACTACTTATTGGAAAGGGTTTTGCGAGTTGGTAATCGGTTTTTGATAATCGGTTTGGTCGGTTTTTGTTGGTAATCGTTTTTTGATGTGTCAGAGAATATACAAAGCCTCGAAGTGCTGAAATTTTCGAAGTGTTTGAAATGTTTTCGCTTTTAATTTTGTCTTATTAAAGGGGTAGACAGCCCACAACCAATGCATCAGATGCTCGACATAGATTGTGTGTTTTTTTTTTCAATTTAAACTTTTTCTGGTACCTTATAATACATGCAAATATCTTTAAAAATAATGCAAAAAATTTTTGAAAGAAAAATATCAACAATGTTGATGATTTGCGTTTAATTTCGCCAGCTTGAAACTGCAGGCGATTCCTATGAAAAGTGAAGCGCATGTTATCGAAATATTAAGTTTTTTGTACAGGAATCACTAAGGGAGACTTTGTATCTCACGTTTCACAAAACCCAAAGCATTGGGCAGTTTTCTTAAAAAAGGCAAATTTTTCCTGAGTTTATTATGAATGAAAGTATGAAAACCTCTCTTGGAAGGAGTTTGTTAAAGATAAATTTGAAAAACGGTAAACTTTAGATAAATTAAATTAATGGTATAACATTTTCACAAGTTTTAATCGATGCATTATGTACCTAAACTAGTATTCCTTTATCCAGGAGAGTAGTTTTCTTTAAGAGGGACTTTTAAATTGTAATCTAGGAAATTTCCCTATGAGATACTATCGCGATAGAAAATGGTCGACTTTAAATTGTAAGATGTTTAGGTTCAAGATGGTATCAGGCCCAGTATGCATTTCTTTTACTAATCACTGGTACATTGAAACCCGTCTATCATGAACCAAAACAATAATGCTTTCAATTAAAACTGCTTTTCATAAGTATCGCCTCAAGCACTCTATCCATTAGTAGTATGACCCAAGGCTGACGCAGTACATCCGCCAACCCCTTGGTAAAAGCTCGGAAATCGAGGGCCTCTGAGTTACATCATAGGCCTATATTCTTTTGAACGCTGCTGTAAGAACTGGTAAAATTCGAACGATTCCTCAAACACTCCGACTTGGGAGGTAGAGCGAAACCGAAGACGACATCGACGACGGCCATGACCATCCAGCTCGCGTTTGTGGCCAGCGTGATGCGCAAAACCCATTGAGTTCGTCCCAAATATTTTGGCCGTAGGCTGATCGTGGTCGCAGGTTTTGTATAAACATCCTGGCTTATCGATGTAGATACATGCTACGTCTCGTAACTTGCGGTGCTGGATTTGCACATTGTTTCCGCACTCTAACTGAATCTTTGAAACTCATAGTTTCCGTGAAGTTTGGTTCTACTAAAATCGCGTCGACGTTTGTAAATTTGTAATGTGAAACAGTGTTGCGAATATGGTGTAACATTATTTTGTACACCTCCATAATTCTAAACCTTGTGAGCATGCTTTATAAAAATTTATTTTTCCTAAGTCTGTGATTGAAAGTGCAACGAACAATTTGAAAGTTTTCGTTTTCAATTATATCACTAGCTTGACGTCATATCTTGAATAATAAAATCTTTTTGGCGAGCAATTTAACGGCCCAACTATTGTATCAGCTAACAAGATAGGAGTATTCCCGCTACAACTGCCGACAATTCAGCGACGTCATTTAGCAGAACTGCTGCGTCCGCAAAATCCTCAGGATTGTAGAGATCTGATCAGTGATAGCCGGTCACAGGCGCCCTGAAAAATCCTGCTACATATTTTTCTCAAAATTTAGTTTGGCGAAAAATTTTATTTGGGGAGCGAGAAGGCAATGGAAGGGCCTCTTTGTCGTCAATATACTACAAATTTCGACGCATGTTTATTGAAAATGCTACTCTTATTATTTACTAAGATAAATCAAGGGATCGATGTATTTGCGTTGACCACTGAGAAGAAACTGCAGTGAATTGTGAAGTTTTTATAAAACGAGCATTGTCATTGTAACCAACTGACGCTCTTTCATAGACTAAAAATGCATGCAATAAAGACAGGAGGATGGAGCTTCTTATACAGGGTGTCCCAAAAAAGGTATACATTTTTAAAAGGCTTTAGTTTGAATACTACTGGTGCTAGAAAGCTGCGACAGATCTCATTCGAAAGAACCAGATCTAAATTTTTATTTTGTATCCAGAATACGTTGTTGTACACCTTATGAATACCACTAGTATTCAAACTACAGCCTTTTAAAAATGTATACATTTTTCGGACATCCAGTATGTATAGAGTTACGAGGTATCATATTTCCATCTGGGTATTTAAGTAAAATGATTGGAAATTATAATGATCACTCATTAGTACTTGTGACTGAGCGTTTCATATAAATTACCTTGAGTCGTATGACGAAGTAAATGCTAGCGGTCCTGTTCTAAAATTTTTATAATGGAGTTATTATACATAGCGGATTCACAATCGAGTCTAAGTCGAATAGACTGGTAAATTATACCTGCGCAGAACATCAGTGTCGTTTCTAGTTACATATATTATTGCCTCTACACCTATTTATGCTTTCTATTTCAGTTTAACCCATTTCTCACTTGAATTGTTCATATCTTGATTTTGGTAATTATCTGCCAGTATAATCGATGAGCCTCAGCTATCGTATGAGGGTGTAATAATAAATATAATATGTATATATATATATACGTATGTGTATATATGTATTGCACGCAGCGGGCACAATTTTTACTCGCTCTCAGGTTGGGCAATATACCATTTATTTAACTCCGACTTCAGATCTTAATACTGTCTGCTTATATTGATCTCGAGTTCAATCTTCCCGCCCAATTGATAATTATTGTAAAGTATAAACACTGGTGTGTCCAAAAAACCGTCTCTTAAATTTCTAGCATCGATAGTACACCAAATTTATTGGAGAGATCTCAATTCTCCTCATAAAATCCTGGTTTAACGAAGTAAAAGTGTCACCTGACCTATTTTCTTACCAATGAAGCATGGACAGCCAAATTCTGTGTACATTCTCCGTGACCTTGTTATCAGTGTAATGAGATGCGCCTGCATCACTTACGTAATAGCCCCACGGGGGTGATTGTTACCCTCGTGAGACTCGATGCTCATTACAAAGGGGCATGCTGGCGCCGATCTCGGCTGTGATTGGCTGCGCCGTAGTAGGGAGCTTGGCTGTGATTGGCTGCACCTTTGCGGGGAACTCGACTAACTTTGCGTTGAGTAAACTGGGTAGCGAGTCTCAGAGTTGTGGAGTCGTAATCTCGTCTGTTCTCGAGTCGCTAGATTTAGAGTCTGGTGCCTGATTGTTCATAGCTTAGGAATTTGTGCCTTCATTATAAAATTTGAAAAATGGTAAAGGCATCTTTAAGTTTAAGAGGTTTAAGTAAATGAGAATCTCTGACTTTGAAACAACTGACCATTTTGTTGAATTGGAACTTGGAGTTTATGTACCATGTAGTCTTAGTAGAAAGTTCAATGAACAACTTCCTCTACCATTAATCCCTCCCCCTCTTCCCTCCTCTCTTCTTCTCGTCAAAAACATATGACGCTTCCGTTTCCTTAGACCACCTTCGGTAAACTCCGATTGCAGAAATTGAGTTCTAATTTAAAGCTTTTTGGGCTATGAAATAAACATCTTAGAAGTGAACGATTTTATCTCAATTACATACTGAAAATGTTTGATATTTGAATGATTTTATGAGTGAAGTATCGCTATCATAAGCGAAAGAATTTAATTATAAATCTATGTAAAAAATATTGTTATGGTTCAGAATCAACAAGTTTTTAGCAGCATTCATTTATATTTTTGTTTGTTTCTAAAATCATTCATGAAGTCTTGAGGAAGTTGTACTTTTTATAGATTTTAATCATATAACAAATAACTAATGGAAAACTTTTCGCATTTCGCCCGTATTCTACTAAAAAAAGTTAATAGAAGTCAACGTAAAGGGGCTGACATACATACATTAATGTATAGGGATATATAATGTATATAGATTTAGTACGCAAGTACTTCGTATTTTTCATAACTCATCCTCTTACAGCTTGTTCGTTCCGTCGAGACGCTTTCATTATATTTTTGGGGGCTGTTTTGTGATTTGTTATCCAAAACTCTAAAATACTGCCGTTATTTAAACGAAGGATCTCCTTCAAGTATTGAATATAATAATGGTAATTATAATCATACTCATTGTTGTTTCTTCGCTTCCGTATTTCAGCCATGTACCATCTACTTATCGATGTGGCACATAGATTGTATTAATACAATATTTGCGGAAAATTTTTGAATTTGACATTCTGAAATACTCTTATTCATCGTATGAGATATGATATTTAAATTCCGAGCACGAGTTTCAGCGACGCCCTGTGCATCTCGAAATTATTACTCGGGTTCTTGCGCGCTAGTTTCCGTGGAGTTAGCGAGAAGTCGCAGGTGTACATTTCTTCTATCGTATTCGGGCCTATGAACGCATCTTTTAAGTATGCCCTTTCATGGTATTGCAAATAGAAAGGTCGTTTTTCTTTAGCAAGTTTCATCCCTATTTACAAAATTGAATAACATGAAAAAAATAAGCACTTATTAAAGTGCTTTTTCACGTCAAAAGCTTCTCTTCCCAGTAGTACAAGAAAGGCAATTATCATTAGTGCATTACTGAGCTTAGAAATCCGCTTTGGAGCCTTTATATATTATTTTTCAGTAGGGGTTCTACGCAAAGCCAGCGGCAAAGTAATATCCCGTGCGTCCAGCACACACACACACTGTGGGTCAGAAGCGGATTACTGGCACCTGTCCTTACAAGGCTTCTCTCTATGTGCGTTTTCAGTGTCACTAGAGTTGGGTCTGGCACCGAGCTACAACTTCATGTCAGTTTAGGCACCAGGAGGTAACAGTCGTTAAGCATCCATAACTCAGGGGCTCACAATCTGCCCTGATGAGCCAAGAGTACGCGATGTCCAAGGGTGCGATGCCCGTACGTGTAATCCTTGATGGTAGTGTACGTTTTTCAAGTTAAAGTTATAGTCATTGGCGTATGGATTGTGCCACAATGCTGGGTTTCAGTTTGTAAAATGTTATATTGGTCGTTAAGCTCCTGTGGCGCGGCAATGTTAACTTCCTGATTGATTATTGAATTTGAGCGAGAGCGGGTGAAGATGCACATACCTCACCACGCCCTCCCTTAGCTACACCAAACACGAGTTCACTTTCTTCTACAAGTTACTGCGAGGAAAGCAACGAGCAGACTTCCTAACTTGTAGGGGCGTTGAGCTCAACAGAATTACGATCATGAGTCGCGTCTACAAGTCTCCTACACGACGAGCTTGTGTACTTCGTAATCAGAAGATTCTGGCTGGAGATGCTGAGGCTGTGTTGCTGAGCAGGTTAGGCTGTAGCTAGGGTGTGATCGCCCTGTAATCGAAAAGTAAGAGTGATACTCAATGAACTTCATGAGAGAACATGAACGTCTTTGAATGTTAGCATTGTGGTGTAGCTAATACGTCGGCAAGATTCTTCACAAAATACGTTTAGTATTAAAGTGTGTATATATATATCGACCAAAATGTTGTACATTGAGATTTGTTAGGTTATATAATAATGATGGAGATCTTGAAAAATTTGCTAAAGGAAGTTACTGTATAATAGGATAATGATAATAAATAGAAAGTTGGAGTAGAGTTTTTTTCATGAAAAGGTGTGGTATTGTACTTACGTGTGTGTTTTTAATGCCTATATTCTCTGAGTAGTTACTAACCTTTAAATTGGCAGTACAGGTAAAGCTGTTACAGCGTCCCGGATGCGTTCCCTAAATTAGGCGGTGTTAGGCGGTGTTAGGCGGCAAAGACTTACTAGAGTTTTAGAAAATATTTGAATTTTTCTTGCAGTTGATCACAAAACATTTGGAGCTTATTCTAATCAAAGATAATGTGGACAAGCAGGATATCTAAAAAAACAAATCCTCGATTCATTTTTCTAAAATAAAAAAGTTAATTGATGTAAGATGATCAAATTGTCTCTGAATATAATCAGCATATCCGCAGATAATTATTAGACGAACAAAATACTTGCTAAACTTTATAAGTTGAAATGACTGTAATAGTAATAGAAAAAATCCGTAGTGGCTTTATGAAGAGCTAATTTTTTTTTTGTACTGACTGGCGGCCATGTTAGAAGCTTTACTAGTTCATGTGATACTCCATGGTTTTTTATCTTAGTCTAATTTAATTTAAGTATTATTATCTAATCACACTTTAATGTTAGTCGATTTTTAAGAAATGTTTTCTAATCTTCTAATGCAATATAATAAGATGACTCGTGTCATCCAATTCTACTGAAAAAAATTTTTAAAGTTTATTCATCGATGACTTTAAATTTAAAAGCGTTTGAAGCCCACTTCTAAACTATTACGAAAACTATAAAAGATTAACTTAAACAGATTATGTCTTATGAGTGCGCATTTTCCCCTCTACATCGACCAAAAGAAAGGTAACAGCACCGAAAATGACCGTGCGCAAAGACCAACTATCGGCTTGTTGCTCGTTTGAGCCTTCAAGCCTTATCACTGAGAATGATCTGCTGCAGTCATTGAAGCTGATCTCCGAGATAGCCATTGGAGGGTTCCTTGTGTTTATTGAGCCGGTCATTTAATCAGTTTCTGCGAGTTTCATTGGCTGGAGCATGTCGATGTGTATCTGAGCGACACCTACTCAGCGCGTACGATCTGGCACTGTGCGAGTTTGCTACGTACCCGTGAAGGTACGAGAGGCAGAGCGATCTTAAGAATTGTTTACACAACATAGAAAGTTTGCACGTGTTAAAACTCAAGTAGGTATGAAGTCTGGATTGCTGGTGACGTGTGAAATAGTGATTGTTTTTATTACATCTGTGCATCATTTCTTCTTACATATGTTTTTCTGTAAAGATCCTCGTGGAACTGTTTTTTTAATTCATTGCTCAACAATTATATCATGTAATTTTCGTCTCTGTCAGTTTAATTCTTGTAAAACTTGTAACATAAATGTTTTCGAATCTTAAATTCACAATCTAAGTACATCTCATTCTTAAACTCTGAATTTAAACCAATATTTTTTTTAAATTTGAGAGTAAATACATGATTATTGAAGCTTGCACATATCACTAGTCTTGTTTGAACTACAATCAAAGTTTCACCCAAAATATAGTACATCGGCATTTTCAAAAATAAAGCTCATTCATCATGTTCAATCGGACTCTTTCTACATGCGTACTTCACGTGCCGAGAGCATCTGAACAAGGTGCCTGTCTCATATTGGTGATCATGACTCGCACACAGCGACTGTGCTGTACTGACCAGAGCGAACATTCCGAGGTTGTGCACTGCAGATAAACAGTCGATCTCCACGCGGTAGAGCGTTTCCGATCAAGAGCTTGCTCTTAAATTTCAATTTCTTTACTTATCTACTAAACCTTTCTAATTTGGGTTTCGGATCACCTTGCATTTCCAGTGGAGATGTTTGGGTAGAAGTTATTTTTAGTATTATAGTTGTACTTAAATATACATATTCCGAAATAAAAACTCACTGTAATTTTTATGAAATTTACATCGTCCCTGCTTACAGAACACCGTATTCAAAACTGATTTAGAAAGTCTGATGAAATATGAAAAAATGAGTAGATTTTTTAACGTAATTATTGAAATCAAATCGTGTGATTATTATATGAATTTTAAAATTATCAAATAGTGTGTAGTTTTTTATACACTAGTGACATGGAAATTAATTCCCAAAAACACATCTGACAAAAAAACATTCATCTCTGTTGTCTTTGAATTTGTTTATTTCGTTAATTATTTTTGTATACTCAATTGAAAATAATTGTTAATATGACAAACATTGAAGATTATCTTTTTCTAAGTTTTTACTGTTGAGGTTCAAATCTAAATATAATATTGGTATCCATCGAGAAGTTCTATACAAGAACAATTTTACTTGGTATTGTGCTTACAGCTCTATTCGGTCACAGACCTGCACGGACAGCTTTGAAGAATGAATCATGTTTGGTGTATTTTAAATTTTTACTGAAATTTACTGATGGAAACGTGATACACAAGCTGTTGCCACTTGCTCGATGCGTCTTGGCGGCGTTCGTTCTCGGCTGATTTAATTTAAGCAATTCCTGTGCTGTTCACTCGAGGTAAAGTCATGTAAGGATTTGTTGAAAAGCTTAATTATTTGTGCTCACAACCCGAGGCATTAAGTTGCTGGCTGTAAAACTGTGCTTCTATGGAGCACCGAAGTCATTCCCATGAGATCTACTTAGTTTCTTAACGGAATGTTTGAAAAAATTATTTCTTCTAGCTAAGATAAAACGTTTCTGGCAAATTTAATTTTTAATAAACTTCAATCCCCGTTTCGAAACGATTCAATTATTCAGATACATATTTTAAATCAACTGTATTTTAATAACAGTATAGTTTCCATTTCATAGAAAAAGCGCTAATTTCGCTAGATTTTCATTATGATGAACCGCTCTCACCTGAAGTACTTCTGAAGTACCGGCGTATGGGCAGTGACACGACCTTGCTTGAAGAATTATACTGAATGATAAAAAAAACAGCCAATCCTTTTTTATGGCCTTACGGGTGACACAAGTGAATTGATGGCATTTTGATGGTTCCTCATAGGAGTAGTATGAAAAAGTTTGACTCGCCATTTTTTGTATATTCGCTGAAGAAATGAAAGCGAGCTGTCGACAGATTCTGATGAGAATGCTTCAACTAAACTGACATTCACTCATAAATGACTTGTAAAGAGTCACGAGTATCCCCCCTGAAATTAAGCGTGTTGTTCATCAACAGTGTCCGAAAGGGAATGTGCACATACAGAAAATATGAATAGTTTAAGCTTTCGCGTTTTTCTACTGAACTAGAAAAAAAGACTCACGTACAATTCTCACCTCGTAAGGGAATTCACCCCTCGTGTGAGAGCACTCAAAGAACGAACGAAACAAAATTCTTCGAATAAGTTTACTAGCACAGGCACTGACAAGCAGAGCCCGTCAAGATGTCCAAAGTAGGAACTGCTGCCAAGAGTTAAATGTTAGTGTACCTGACATCTGCGCTGTTGTGGTACTTGTCAACTGTGCATGAGCTGACGTTCATGTATGGTATTCTTGACAACTGGAGTCCGCTTCTCTGATGTTCGATAATTTGACGTGAAAGAATCTCAGTGTTTGTATCGGGAGTTGAGAGTTAGTCCTGTTGGGGAAATAAGATAATGTTTTCTGTTCTCGTCAGGATACATTTGAGACTTGTGCAATAGCTGTAGCCACCCAATCACCAAAATCAGGAAGTTGTTGCCAACTATTATTTAAGTTTTTATTTGAAGTTTTGGCTTTTGTTTTGCGAGTTTTTTAATAAATAAAGTTCAAAAGATTCAACTACTCCAGTTGGGGATCGTCTACTTTAAAATGCTCATTTGTAATAATGTCCTTTGTCACGTTTTGATCGTAAAATCTGTATTTTTACGCAAAATATTTATATGCGATTTTTTAAGTCTTGAAAATGGGAATGACATTTCTCTGTCCATGGAGGGGAAAAGTGATCAGTTTTATGTCTCCCTTATTTGCGAATCGTATTTGTTAGGATATCAAACACTAGTGTACGTTCACAACATTCATATTCAGGCTTTTTAAAGCGAAGCAAAGCTTCCTAGTGGTTCAGTTTTCTCATCTACGATCTGCGTCTCTAGTCCTCAAAATATGCTCTTCATGACGCGATGTTTGTCTGAATCCTGATGAAGTCTTACTTCGCGTCCATTGTTTCCGTCTGAAGTCTGAATGCTGAGGCCTTCCTCTGTCAGTGTCCTGCTTTTATCTCTAATGAGACAAGACTGATGGCTACTCTCACATCCACGACAGGTTGTTTGCTAAAGCTTCTGCTAATCGAAATACCTGTATTGTCTTACCCTGTATGCGAGCCGATGTCAAAACAGCAAAATCTCCTTGAAATATGCAGCTTTATCCTTTTTTGTCTTTCACTGTTAAATGTCGAACCCAAGATACTGTCAGGAATTCTCTTAAGAAGTCTTTATATTCAATCCTCGTGCCTTCGAACCGTAAGTCAATTCTTAAAAACATGCATGAACTTGTCTTCATTGATCTTTGAATTTGTTTTCGCCGATCATAAATGAAAATTTTCATACACTTCTTACGTTTCAAAAAAGTTGTTTATTTTTTGGAACGTTTCAACACTGTCCACCGGAATGTTACAATAGTGATATTAATGTCTACTCGCTACGAGAGGCGTGGCGATGTGCATAAGTATTTTTTTTTTGCTTCCCACAGACCACCAGGCGTCGACTTATCTAATCTTACTTCTTTTGTTTTTCTTCATAGTGAAGTGTATAAATAGTGTAGTATAATTTTCAAGGCAGAATTGAGAGACTGGGCGTTCCTCCATTACGCCCTCACTTTCTAATGCACAATAATTACTCATCTATAAGGAATGATAATTGTTTTATTTCTAGTGTTTGTGTAGTATAAATTTACATATTTTTCCTATTGTTCGCTTGAGTAAGATGTAATCTCAATACTGATGTAAGACAATGCTGATGAAGTACGTGCTTTGTCTTTGAATTTGTGTTCTTTGACGAGATAAAATACTCAACTGCGATAGGATTTCCTTCATTTTTTTCGCTTTAAAAGCAACTTCGGGTAATTGAGATACTACTAAAAATTCGGCCTCTATTTTCTACAGGATTTAATTTACAGTATATACAATTAGTTAAAGAGTGTGTCTTCACTGCTGAGATAGTTCAAACAATAAGTTGTAAAGAAATGAGCTTCGTTAACTTATCCTACTCTCGAACTGTATTAAACACGTCCCTGTTGATCGTTATCATTTCTCTCTGTATTCTACGGAGGTTATTTATCAAACTCCCTCTCTGTCAGTGCGTGTATTCCTTTCACGTCTTTATGTGATATCCTAAGAGCTTGCGATAAATATTTTTTTAATTCATCCGACAAACTTATATCTGATATGACTAAATAATATTAGCATTTGAACGCTACTTCTTGCATTGTATGTATTTTGCTTTTGTTAGAAGGCTCGTGAACATCTTTCAGTGACTCGTCGATTCGAATTTGTTTGGCTGTGTTGGAGTACTAGTTTTGAAACAAATGGAAAAATGAAAGATTGATGATGTTGGCACTGTAGAAATACTAAGAAAATTTGTTGGCTCGTTTCATAAACGCATGTTTAAAAAAATTAAAATTAGAAGTGAGAATATATTTTGCGAGGAATAATCAAAATGATTGCAAAAATATTTCATTTTTATGGCGTTGAAGTAGGTAGGAATAAACAATATTGAAAATGTAGTAGAAATGTTTTTAAATAATGTAATACATATCCATACAAAATGAAACAATATCAGTAAATAGCACCTGAAATGGCTTTCGTAATCAATTAGTAAAGTATCAAGTGCTCAAAAAAGACCATGAGTTTAACGCTTTTTTTGAACATAATAATGCAGATTACCACCAGAATGATGTTAATGAATAGAGATTCAAGCGTTAACATCGAATAAAGCACAAAAGACGGTGAGAATTTTTTAGACAAGTGTTTTTGTATTCGTCTTCTCAGTTCAGTAATTTAGTGTGTATTTTTATGTTACGTACTTGAAACATATGTTTAGGAAGCGCGTTCGAGAAATTTCTTCCAATACTTTTCATATCTTAAAAATGTTCATTTGCTACTGTTTTCACTTTCATTCACCGAATTGAGTCGTTTCTGTTCATGCACACGCACTGTAAAATATATCTTTAATAATATAAAACCATTTGCAAATGATTCGCCTTAACCAACTAGTTCATCGCTACTATCTTTTCTTAAAAGGTACTAAGCCAAGAAAGTTACACCCCATTAGAATAAGCAATTATATTTATCTGATGTGATCAGTGAGAAGCCATAAGTAATTAATTGCCTGGCCGTGTTCTCATCACTATGCCCCACGCGTCCGTTTGTGTTACAAATCATCAGCTTGTATCTAACGTGTACGTAACATGTCTTTAACGTATCAGCCGTGCGACAAGTCGCCCCGCCCACAATTCGTTAGCATAGCCTCCTTTCTATGGTCTGACAGTCAAATTATCGGGTATCAGTGAACTGCGAGGCCTGATGTGGTTCTCACACTCGTAGCTTAGTCTCGCGATCGAACTTATTTGCAGTTAGTATTCCATATATGTTTCGTGATATGCGTGAGAAGATGTAAATTGGTCGTGGTCCGCGCTGTATTATACACGATCTTACACTTGCATTTTGTACAGCTATTGTGACTCCACGATAACATTTAACATTTAATTTTTCATATGCTGTCCTATGTCTATGTCTGAGTTACGATGACGAAAACATTATTCAAATTGAAGGTACCGAAAGAGATGCTGAATCGTGAATATTTTTACACTATTTCTCGCTCGAATACTTTTAATGTCCTGCACTGGGATGCTGCAGTTACTTCAATTTCCGTTTCCTTAATATTTTTTTCATCGGAGGGACTTTTGGGTGCTTCTTTTAGAAGGGTTTCTACAATCTACTTGTGCTTGTGAATTCACTACTGAAATATTCACATTTCTTTAATAGTTTTTTGACACCTGAGTTCTCGGATCTTGAAGATCCGCTAATCGCTGTTATGACGCATCTTGAGCGTTCAACTGAATTTTTACTTTTACTCATGGATAATGCTGAGATTTCTAAATTATGTATGCTGAGCTTAATTAATGTGGAAAGGCATATAGTTGCTCATTAAGTTGAATTTATTGTAAAACTTGTTTGAATTTCATTTACTAATCACACGTTGTTTTATTGCACTGGGTAATATTTATAAAGTGCTTTCATTAGATTGATACTAATGTGTTTTAAATTAGTTGAACTATGAAGCGTACTGAAATAAATCCCAAAAGTACAAGTTTAATGTTCTTTATATATTTTATTTTTGTTATTTTAGTATGGAGCAGTCATTCATTTTCTCCTTCAGCGTGAAGGTATGAAACTTGAATAACCTATAATCCTCGATGACACGTACTTTTGGTAGTTCAAAAGTTCTTCTTTTGCTCCCATTGTTTTTAAACAATGCTGATTACTTTAAAATATTCTAGTTTTTAGTAGTGAATATTATGAACGATTTCGTTGCTGAACATTTTTATTTCCTTTAGATATTCTTTCCCTTTAAAATTTTCTCTATCATTATTACTATTATTATTATTATTATTATCCGTGGATGATCAACGATATTCTAACTTAAAGTTTGATACAAGTGGTAGTGAAATTTGCACCTTTTATTGCAGCGAATTTCCGTAAAAACTTATTGTAAGACCTTTTATAACAAAAACTTTCTTTTAAAGCTTGTAGTTTTTGAGTACTTCATTATAACAATTTGTATAGCAGTGAATATCGTTCAAAAATTTTAGCCTTCCTTCAGAGGTATTAACTTTCCATGAAAACTTTTAAATTTCTTTGTAAACGTTGATTCGCAGTTCAAACTTTTGGCTCTCCTTGAAATTTTTTGACTCACTTGTAAAAATGTTGACTGTTTTTTTAAGACTCATTGCGGCATTAAGACTATTGCTTTATTGACGACAGTTGTTCAGCGGGAACACTGACTCACATACACCCCGTCACAACTACATCGTGCCGCCTGTGGTAGCGCGCTTCATGCGCATGCATGCTCTCACCTGGCACTCCCACCCATCCATGAGGCTCGAGCTGCTCGGCTGCCAAGGTGAGCATTTCATCAAAATTCCTTTTGGTGCCTCGTTTGCAGAACTTTTGCTTGTTTTTTATGTATTTTCTTCGTAGTTTTTCAATTTTTTATTATTTTTTTCCTTAACTTTTTTAGGAACAAGTTTGCCTTTTCATATTAAATCTTCGTTTTTCTTCCATGTTAATTTGTTTCATATTAGGTAAGTTTATTTTTCGTATAATTTTTTAATAGTAATTTTTTTCATATCGGTTTTGTTACGCATCAAATTACTTTTTTATATTTAATTTTGTTTTATCAAAACATTTGTTTGTTCATATCAGTCTGTCTTTAATGTAAATTGTAATGACTTTTGTGATACTTTGTTTCAACGTCAGGCTCCATGTTTTGTGAAGTCGCTTTCTTCATTACGTACGTATATATGTATTAGGGCAGTCCTTATTTTATTCATAAATTTGGAGTGTCCCGGGGTTTTCAAATGTTCGTTTTGAATTAAAATATGGCCTGAATTATGAAATCGACGAGACAATCATTCAGACAGCACTGGCCAATTCAATTATATATCTACAGAAGCCTCCAGTCTATTAGATGTATATTTGAATTAGCCAGAGCTATTCGAATAATTCTTATCGTTTTACTAATTCAGACAATTTTTCTACCTCAAAGCGAACGTTTGAAAAAACTGGAACGCTCTAAATTTATGAAAACAAGATGACCATTCATATATGTAGAACGTTATTAGTATGTTGAATAAACTAATATTTTAGCAAAAAAGTGCATATTTAAATCAAATTTGTACAAATGTCCTTGGTAATACTTCTTTATCAAATTATTCTATGAAGCCACCTTTATCTTCAATGACTGCTTCTATGCGAGTCCGAAACCGTTGACAAGCTAAATTTATATAGTCCTGATTCATTTTGGACATCACATGGACAATGACGGCTTCCAGTAAGCTATGGTACTATGAGGATGACAATTAGTCTCCCTTTCAGCAACGTTCCACGCATAATAGTCCATAGGATTTACATACATCTGGCGAGTTTGAGGATCATAAAATCGTAAAAATTCTTTGATAACCAACCTTTGATTACTATGGCTTTGTGGTAAGGTGCTAAGTCTTGCTGAAAGACTTATGGCCTTCCATTGGATACTTTACCTACTCAGGGTTTAACAACCGTTTTTAGAACATCAATATATCTTGCAGCATTAACCCTAAGATCCTGTCGCAAAATGTAAGGTAGCGTGACATGACCTACACTATTCACAACTGCTAAAGCCACAGTAACCAAAAAATTTGGTGTGCTTCAATCTGGGTACTTCAGAAGGATCTGCATTGATAATTTGAATGGCTTCTCTAAATTAAAAAATATTATAAATGATTCGAGTGTGTAATGAATTGAAAACGACATGTCCTCAAATAACCCTCACACCCTGTGTATAGGTACATATATATGCCTGTACAACTATATGTATATACGGACTTCTTGAGTGCCAATTATAGCGTCTAGTTGTGTCGGGTTGTGTTCTGAGTGTCAACCAACAGTTGCTGGTTTGTCACTCCCTTCTGTACGACAATTTCGTAGGTCATAAATAGGATCTTTTTCTTACCACGTAATGTCGTCTTGACCTACAAGTAAGTTTACGTCTTCTTGAATTAATATGTTTTAACCTGTATTAGTATCTAATTATTTGCTGAGTTTATCGTTATAAACTTCTATGGGGTATTTTTTAGTCCGCAAATTATTTTGTCTTCTTTCACGATAGCTTCGCGCTGAAGGTAGACATAAAGGGACAAATCACACATGTGTTTTACGAGCTTTTTTGTCAAAATATTTTTGTGACGGGGGCGTCTAACGAAGTAATTGTAGTAATTCATGTATACGTCAAATTCTCACTTATCGAGGCTTTTTGAGCATCAATTAATGGGAAACATAAGACTCGAGACAGCTCCCGTGGAAGTTCCACGGTTTAGATTTTACAGATTTGAAATTATTACAAAGATGAATGCATTAAAGATTTGTGACGAATTATTGTGTTTTAAATGAATATTTTTCATTAATGTATACAGAATTTCCATTGCGCATATCATCTACCGATAGCTTGGCCAAGATAGTACCCTTTGAAATTCGTTGATTTAAAAGTGATAAAATTAAGGATCTATCAAATAAGACATTTTTCACTTTTACCCGTGGTATTATCAGAATCTGAATTTTTTCATGAATGTATACAGAACTTTCATTCTCTTTGATCCACCGATAACATGGTTGTGTAAGAGAAGAAAGCTAATAACGGAAAAAATAGCGTTTTATAGTGATCTGGCGACTTTGGTATCCACAATATAATGCTTATAATACATGGATACCCATTTCTGATTTTAGTTCAATTTTTTTCAGTAATAGATAGGAAGTATTGGGTCGAATACACACAGATACAGAGAGATGGAGTTACATAGTCGATTATATGATATATGTGGATAAGACAAACTGGGGCATTTTCCTATGAACATTTTTTCATAAAGGTATCTTTACTTGGTTTTTAATGCCTATTGTACGATATTTCAATTATGAACTTTATCTTAAAATCAATTGCAAAAATAAATGAGAAAAGCGATACCAAATTAACAGATTTTTACCCAGTAAGTTCTGACTCAGGCGTAAGCGTGGCGTGAAGATATATGTAAAAATTCCGTAGAAAAAATCTAATCTTCTAAATTTAGTAGAACAAAGGTATCGCCTTCAAATAAATGCATACCACTTGAGACACCAACATGAAATATTGCACACGATCTTTGACTGTAAAAACGTTTAAAGTATTTCTCACGGTCTTCATTATCATTTAGCCCTAGCGTAGGAGACCTGCTGATTTCCTGTGAGTCACATCCTACCTTTGACAGTAGCCAGACACTCTTTGATGGAGCCGATTAGTTATTCGCCATGGGCTAACTTTTCTAAAGGCACCACTGATTAACGATCACTGGCGTCTACACTCGCCGAGTCTTTTATGTTAGCGTATCGCTGCTACGTCATGTATCAGAATGGATCACGTCCTCTATTTTTCGATTGATATTTGTAAGAAACAAATGCAAGTTGACATTTTGCCATCAGAGTTGGGCATTGATTGACATGATTCTACCTTCTGCTTATGATGTTTCCGCTTTTGGTGTGGCTCAGCCAAATGCGGCCGATAGAGAAATTAATCGGTTCCTGAATAGTACAATACATGCAAACAATAACAATTTATTGCTTCAAATTCGTGTATATTGAGTTGGTTTAGGCGTCTATAGAGGATTACTTTGATGTACCACTTGAGAATGTCTTTTAATTTTGAGAATTAGTTAGCAAGGATATCGTTGAGATGCAAGTGTGTGACCAGTCGAGCGTTTTTGGCATTGTAATACATGTATTCATCTAATTAATACTAAGAATGACCGTCGTTTTATTTGTCTTGTCACTCATTTTCGCTGTATAAGTCCACTATAATGTCACTTTCAAAAAAAATGAGAGATCCAGAACCTTATATACTCCAGTCCATATCGTGGATACAGAGTTCGGCGGGGTATTGCATATTACAATATACATACACAAGCTCGCAGTTGCTTTCAGTAATGCTGAATTTCTGTATCTAGGATATCACACGAATGGCTATAACTTCTTCCATTGCGGCTCAAAAATACTGTATTCTAAGTGTTTATTATACACTAGATTTGCCATTGTTTTTGATGGTACGGGTGCACTAGTATGTTTATAAGGCGTATCGCTTAAACTTTGGCAATCATAAGAGATACTCATTATAAGGTTCAAACCGTTCTTTTCGAGCTGAAGTTCAGTAAGTACTGGTAAGTATTAAGAATAAATTTATATTCATTGTGAGTTGCCAAGCAATCTATAAATATCATAGAGTATTACCATCTCTCCGCTCCATTACTTCCTATCTATTACTGAAGAAAAATTATCGAACTGAAATCAGAACGGGTATGCATGTATTATTAGCATTGTATTGTGGATACCAAAGAAGCCGTATCACTATAAAATGTTCAATTTTTTTGTTATTAGCTTATATTTTTTACATGGCAGTGTTATCGGTAGATGAGATACAAAATGGAAGTTCTGTATATATTGATGAAAAATACTCGAGTAAAACTGAAAAATGTATTTTATTTCATAGATTTTTAGTTGTATCAGTTTTAAACCAAGGAATTTCAACGGGTACTATCTGGGCCATGTTATCGGTAGATAAGATGCAGAAAGGAAGTTGTGAATGAAATTAACACAAAATATTCATTTAAAACACAATAATTCGTTGTAAATCTTTGATGCATTTATGTTAATAATAATTTCAAATAAGTTTAATCTAAATCGTGGATTTTTCACGGGAACTATCTTATAGTGAATATTTTGCTGCAAAAGTCAATAAGCCATGGAATGATTGGCACTTTTGAGACGAGTGTCGATGTGTACGTAATCTTTGAATGGACATGTCATCAGTAAACTTTGGCTTGCCATGTCACCAGAGTGCAAGCAGGTGGTGAGTGAGGGAGTGCAGGTGCGCGTGTCAGCGAGCTCACACCTGTCATGGCGGCGCCGCAAGTCTTGTGAGCCACACGAGGTGGCGCTGCTCTCCCACCGAGCCTGGTGTGCTAAACGCAAGAAGAGTGAGTGAGGGAACTAGGCGGGGTGAGGGAACTAGGCGGGGTGAGGGAACTAGGCGGGGTGAGGGAACTAGGTGGGGTGAGGGAACTAGTGGGGCTATGGGATGTGCATGGGAAGAACAATTTTAAGAGGGAGGAGAGCTATTAGAGAAAGCGTTTGTTTACCCTACAGTAAAATGACTACAAAAATAACGGAAGTAACAAATACCGTTGAAATTTTTGAATAAGGAATAAGTAAGAGTAAACCTTTGAAGGCTATGTGAATTAGGTTACAGTAAACTAATGTTTATTCGGACAGTTTGACGAACAATAGATAAAAGCAAGTTTTGTACGCAGCTGTTCCTAACTTTATGCTACCAGCTTGCATTTGTGTGGACTTTCAACTTTAACAACCGGATTATTGAATTAAAAATACAAGGTTACATTAATTGAAACCGTTGGTAGAAATTACTTGGATTAAGTAGGTAAATTAGATGCTGCAGAGGAGAGGGCGGTGAGTAAAAATTTAAGATATCAAAGTTTATGTTTAAATTCGAGTGGCTGCTCTCAACAAGGTCGAAACTTTTAAATTTTAGGGTATACTTCACTAGCACTAGGACTACTCTGCTTCACTAGTACTAGCAGCACTAACACCGACTGTAATAAACACCTGTGCAAACGAAGCTTGTGTTACTGCACGAGCACATCTATTCATCAGTGACCCGTCAGTAATCTTACGTGATAATCTCGACTTTATTCTTGTGCACCTCTAGCAGGAATTATGGGGGTTAAAATTGTTTGAGCCAAAAAATGTTTAAATAATTAAAAGTAATGTCTGACATCTCTGGCAATGAACGCAAAGGCAGTAGTAAGAAGAACACAAATCGTCGCTGTCACTCTTATTATGAAACCTCACTGACTCTCTTTGTCGAAACCTCTAACTCTCCATGTCTGATCTTCTCTCACTCTGTCTAAACTTTTCGTTCTCACTCTGTCTG
>VCRD01002804.1:53012-76789 GCA_006783055.1 Trinorchestia longiramus
GTCTTCGAGCGAAGATAGTAGTTAAATATATATATTATATATATATATATATATTTATATATATATTACTAATAATTGCTGTTTTTGAGTGCTGCTTTTGTAAACTGCACTGCCTTGATTAGGCTTTATTTAGACTGCAATTTTGCGCATTCTAACCAGGGTTTCCAAAGATGAAGCTTTCAGTTGTTGTTGCCTAATGCGTAGATATGTTGCACGTTCTGATGTTTCGGCTTGTCATTGTTCAGAGTGGATATTAACTTGGCAGTTTTAATTTGTCAACGTTAAGCTCAGGTTAGTGTTGTGGATGTAGATTTCGTTTCCAATGACGGTGCTTTCTGGTATTCAGGATGCCAGTATACTCGTCTTGAACTCTTTTCTTGAAGTTAAGCTCTGATTTACCAGTGTCATCAGAGTAAAAGCCTTTGTTTACGCTGTTCAGTGTATGCAGGTTCACATCTGTAAAGCGTTTTTAGTATTAACCTGGAGTTTGTCTGTGTTGTCAACCTAAAGGCCTTTATTTTCTCTATTGAAGGTGTAGACACTCACATGCTTCACTCTTTTCTAGCTCAAACCTCTAATCCGGCAGTTTTATGCGTGTAAGTTTAAGTTCAAATGCCTTGGTTTACTCTGTGTGACGCGTCGCCTCCGCCGCTCATTGTAAGGAGGAGGCCGCCGGGCCTGATATGTCACAGGTCTTCATGGGCAACTTAGACAAAGACACGGAGCGCCGCCACTACCTCAACGAGGCCTTTACAGCTCGCTACGTGAGGCTCAACCCAAAGCACTGGCACCAGGCCATCGCCCTCAGAGCTGCCCTCCTCGGGTGTCCTCATGAAGGCGACTGTGGCCAGAGGTTCTTCAGAGTCTCCCTTGACACGCCATGTGGTGAGTATCTCTCACGTCAACTTAATACCACTTGAGTGCTAATGTGTTGATGCTAGAAGTCATTTATTCTACAGAATAAACTTCTGTTGACTTTATTCTCATTGAATTAATAACATAAACTGTAACTATTAAAATAATTCATAAACTGATAATATTCATAATATTGAAAATAATTATAAACTGAAATAATTAATACTAAAATAATTCATAAACTGAAAATGTACGTCGAGAAAGTGTGAACTGTGGGAATACTTGCCTATAAAATGTCAAATTTCGACTTGGATGAAAGGTAAGTCAGTACGGCGGAGGGCAGTGTTTTCTATAACCTATAGTGTGCTAGGATGAACAGTTTACGCTGTAATTACATACTTAAAAATACAATATTTCTCAGCTGCAAGTCAACATAAACGTTCATGTCTTGTTTGAACACGTTTGGTGTATCACAAACATTGCAAACACAACTTGACACAAACGTGAATCATCGTTTGGCCCTGTTTAAAGTGTTATAAATGTTATAATTTTATTTTGGTTGAAAATATTAGGATAAATTTGCCGAGCAATTGTTGCGAGAACTAAGGCATAATTGTTATAGCCATTTCGAAAGCAATTGAAGGAATTTTATGCTTCACAGTTATGATTTTTTTTAAATAAGCGTTTTAGCGTTGAGTTGGACGAGCTTTAATGTCCTTTTAACTCTCGTGTCTAAGAAATGTCGTCAGATATAGCAAGTCTGTAAGTGAAAGTGTTCATCGATTGAATGTCACTTCAAACTCTTGAAAACTTCACGCATGAACTATGTGGAACCCAGACTTCATGTCGCATTAGTTTGCGTTGCTGATGCTCACTACCTTTATTTTTCCTGTTGATTAAAAACTCGTGCGTTAAATTTTTCGTGTTGAATAGCTTTGCCTGCGTCTCGGTCAGCAAGGATTGTCATTGTAGCTCAGTATTGTGCTACGAGATAACAGATTTTCTTTTGAATTTTTTTCAAATTTGAAATAACTTAAGATTTTTTAGGTGTTGTAGCTAGATTGACGTGTAGATGAAAACTTACTTCGATCGATAGTAGCTTTGTATTTTTGCTTGTAAGAGCAAGGTAAAAGTCGAATGATTTTCAAAATTTCAATCACAGGTGCGTTAGTTCAACACTACACCAGGAAGAAAACTACAAAAAGATACGGATAAATGATATCAATTCTGATTTAATATCAGATGATTTCTTTCAAGGGGCACTGCCAGGGCATATTCATTCACAGATTTTTTTATAATAGTGCATAACATTAAATTACGTTCTTCGTCATTGTACCATTTAATGTTCAGTTGTTTTCAAAACCCTGGATACTCTCAGTTGGAGATTCATTTAACACGTTACCTCTGAATGCCTGAATGGTGTAAATCTTCACTTTGTACGCATAGTCACTAGAAGGATCTGAAAAAATTACAGAACCTAACCTCAGTGGTACACATACGTACCACTTCGGAGTCAACGTGTTAAGCTGCTTATGTCGTGTACAGTAACCTACTCTTCTTAGAAGTGATCCCAGTTGATGTTCGACGCTTCAATAGAACATGTAGTGTTTCTCCCACGAATCTTTAAATGTTCCCTTTAGAATATTATGGTTGCTATCAATCTGGAATGGGTGTAATAATTTCGAAGTTAATTCACTGAATTGTTAGAAAAGTTTATTAATTTCTTAATATCGCTAATAATTTCCTAGTCTGATCAGAGAATCATTCCTCTGTTTCTCTTCTGGATTCTTATTCCCTTCAGAGCCAACAAGAAATTAAGGAAACAACATTTGAGATGGATTACTAATGCCTTCGCATGGTTTCGATCTGCACCTCTGTAGATAAAGAATGAAAAGCTACAGAAAATTCCTAGTCTCTTTGGAACAGAGTTTTTACGTTCGCGAGGTGCATTAGAAAGTTTTAGTAGATGATTTACATAAATCACTTGCAAGCTTGGTAGCAGGTTACGTTGTGAGTTGTGTTAACTTAGCAGTCAATTAGTGAGTGCATTAAAATCTGTACTTATATAGATCTAATGTATGTTATTTTTACGCTTAATCTATGCTTGACGAAAAGATTTATACTGGGTTTTTCATGTATTTTGCTATAGAGACTTCAAAAATAGGACGGTAATTTTTATCATGCGTTGAAAATACATTTATCCAGTCATCAAAACTAATTCGTAACGCCAGTTTGAAACATGCAGTGTGTACTTTATGATTTTTATACCTTATATATACTACGTCCATGGTGTTATCCATACTATTGCCCCTGATATGCACATTCTGAAAGCTCGGTTTAAATCCTTCTAATAATTTACAACTTTGTATCTTCTAAGTGATCGACTATCGTTAATTTTTTTCTGCTAGCATTCAATAATGAATGCTTTCGTTCGGCCAACATAGGTGGTCGGTGCGGCCATGTGGCGTCCATCATGGGCGCCACATGGGCCCGAAATGAAGAGGACGACTCCATTCTTTCTCTAGAGAGTTCAGTGAAAGACTGTAGCCGTCTTTGCGTCGACGGTCGTTTCTAGGTTTTTATCTCGAAGTACCGCGTCCAAGTGTACTCTAAAGAACCGTTTAGGCCGCTTCATCTTGTAAGTCTTCGAACAGTTCGTCATCAGGCGAGGTGCGAGCTCGAGACAGAGGTTCTTCACCATCTTAATTCAGACATCCTCTGTGTGGCTCATTTTTACTTTGTTCCTTTCATTCACGTCCATCAGCACCGTGTGTACAATTCTAGTGTCCATTCAAATTTATTAAAGTCACTAGTAGATGATTGTCTCGATTATAAAGTGTTAGCATTGTTTGCATTTTTACACTAAACTACGAGCATTTAATGCTATTATATGTGCTTATCTTCCATGAAATCCTGTAGAATTTCGAGATTTTTCGCTCAAGTATCGGGTTAACCAGATGGTCGAATTGGTTTTTGTCGATCCTAAACTGGGTTTAAAAGCCGAACTAAATTTTAGGTTTACTCAAAATTTGTCCAACTGTAAAAACTGCTCTATCATAGGAATGTATGCAACTGTACAGACTTCTCCAAAATCAAGCTCCAGTTACCATAACGACTTCTTGATTTTATTCTCATACTGAGGGTCGAAAGTAGTATCCTATGTAATAGCAACATCATTGTTACTTCAAATTTCTTCGTTTGTATTCATTAATGAGCGACTAATTGCTGTACATGTGCATACAATCAAATTACGAAGCATGAATGGGAAGTAAAAGCACCATCACCGTAAGACGCTGCACCGAAGACTCGAGTACGCTTACGTTCTACAGCGCACCTCCGGCATCTTGGAGGGATTGAATTGATGATGGTCATGTGATTAGTCTATTTGTTAATGAAATCGTTTGATTTTCAAATTATATGCATGTATAAGAAGAAAAAAATATTCGTTTAATTGCTACGTAATGTATAGTTCAAAAACTAATTTCCTGTATGATGCAACATGCTTTAAGGTAAATATATCAGTTACGTGCATTATGCTGTATATTGTGGGTGTAGCACAGGGTGATTGGTATACCCTTTAAGTGCGTAATTATTTTCAACTTGTCTGCATAAAAATGAACTTTTTTGTGTAAAACTTCAGGTTTCTATGTTGAAATACTGTTGCAGCCACAGCACAATCCAATGCATGGTAATGGAGTTGCTCCTGGCAAGTCAACGTCATTGTGAAATTCTAAGAATGTTACGCCAGAAATAATTCACGCAATTTATGCCTCTTGTAACTTATAATTCTGTTTTGTTTACTCGGCGAACGTCGGCTGAGCGCAGCCCTTTTATCTGCATGGCGTATGTTATCTAATTTATGATTGGAGTTGAGCCTTTTGCGGGTGTGCACACCCGTGTGTAAAGAGGATTCTTAGATTGCCAAGCGTGACCAGAAACTTGAATACTATCATTCATATTTAGGAATTTGTCGTCTTCCAAAAAGTAAAAAATAATTTCTAGAATTTATACATGAAAAAATGAAGCAATAACATGAAAATTATCTTCAGGCAATCGCGTCTGTCATTCGGGAAAGATGTTATGGAACGAGTGATTACTTTTTTTTAGGTGCAGTCATCAGAGTTCAATAACCGGTAATATGTACATGCGCTGAAATTTTAGCAGATTTTTATAAATGCAAATTTAGACTCGTAAATTTTAAAGTATTATTTGTACCACCGATTACATCGGCTTGCACGTATATCAAAACTCCTCTTTCATAACAACTTAAATTCTACTATCGCTTGATGGTCCTCCCAAATCCTATAATATATGGTTAAATTAAAACATTTTTTTATGAGAACATGCAATGGAGTATGTTTGTCAAAGTTAGTCTTTCTTGGATATTCAGCGTGTATTGTTCGTTTCGGCCGTTGTGGCTTTGAAGCCATTACGTCATACCAACGGAAACCTGAAAAACGTGGGCTTGAAGAAATAAGTGAAGACAAAAGGAATCTTTTGCCTGCTTTATTAAAGAGCTAAATATATTGCATAAGTTTACACAAGAAGGGCTGCTACTTTAAAGTAAGCAGCTACGCAAGCAACACTATCCCTGCAGCTATAAGCACACAATCAGCGTTTATATTCGTATCCTTTTTCTCCTTGCGAATCCGATTTTTTTTATATCCTGCTACCAAAGTTGTAAAATATTTCCTCATATTTGAAAACAAATACTCCTACTTTTTCAACACATTATACCTATCACATAACCTTAACCCATATTTTTTCTTAGAAACTCAAAAAAAAACAACGAATTCCATCCAAGCTCATCTATAAATTCACAGTCGTGTTAAGTCATCGACGACCTCATTAAGATACACATCGATGCCACTGATCAGGATCTGGCTAAGCAAACCTCCCACAATTGAACGGCTGCTCGTTCTCGAAGGTTGATAATAATTGAGTGACGTGCTGCAGCCACACCGCAAACACTCCCCTCACGAGCATCGGAATTGTTTGCCGAGGGCGGCGCCCCTGGGGTCCATTTTTGTCTCTTGCGTGACTTGAGAACGTGCCCTAAGTGGCGTCCTTGGCTGTATAAATATCAGCTAATTTCTGAATACTGCATTTTCAATCTAATCTTGAAGGTTTTGATATTACAGCTACGCATATTGACCGCAGCGTGAATTATAATATCTCAAATATTCTTACAATACGTTTATTTGTCGCAATATAGTCATGAATATTGTGTCATTGCATTAGCTGTAAATGCGCATTAGTTAAGTACTTTCGATTTGTTCTGCTCTTCATTCTTCCATGACCGTATGAAGTCGAAGTTTTCCTAGTACAGAGATATTTTTTCAGACTGATGAAATTTCGAAGTTTCATCGTTAATTTATTGCAAGTTTGGGTAATTCAGATACATTTAACTTCGTTTTAAGAATGATATATCACCAAAATATTTTCAGTTAATGCCGCTACAAACTAGATGAATTTTCATCTCTCTATTTCAGGCTGTTCATATTCACATGGTCGAGTCTATAACAGGTTCTTAAAGAAAAACAATGTTGACCTATTAACTTCCAGCGTCGTGTTATAGCAGGGTAGCAACCATTAAACTACTAACCATTTGGGTGCCCATCCTTTTAAAGAAGGATGTTATGTTATTTTGCCGAGTATCTCAAAGTTCGTTAGCCAAAAATTTTCTTTAATTACGATTAATTAGTCTCGCACAGGTCTCTTGCAAATTAATTTGTGCCCTTAAATACTTCAATAATGTAGTTGAGTCGATTGGCTCTGTACATTATTTCTTGCTGCATCATGTTTGTTTAAAGGCCGTACGAGTGATTTTCAATAGTAATAGCATTTCATATCAGTACATCATTTAAATCCGAGCTACGAGGGAATTTTTATATCTCGAAACAATTTGTTGTTAATCTTGGCAATGCTATGAATACCTAACGGCATCAAATAAAAATTTTTGGGATGCATGAAACTAACCAAAACGTTAAAACGCAAGCCTTGAAGAAAAACTTCTAAAAATACGAACATTTGGTACCATAAAATGACTAGGTAGTAGACAGAAAATGGATATTCTTCACGGATGTTCACTGCTTTTAAATCTCTTAACTTTGTGTATTATCCAACACACGTCCACTGACAGTACATCTCGTGCAGTAACGTGAGCCAATCCGACGGGAGGTCTGCAGGCTTGTAAGAGATGTCAGGAGTTTCTCCATGAAAAGGAACCATTCAAAGCAAGCTGTCTTCCGCAAACCAGTTGTCAGTCATGAGTTTAATTTTTCTGTACGTTAAGTTACGCATGAATGACGTTTTAGCAAATTATATTTAAAGTTTACCTTCAAACGGGAGGTTTGCTGTTGGTACTTAGCTGAGGATCCACGTATCTGCCTGTACTTAAAGCCACTTGTTAACAAGCTTTCAGTAGAATCCTTGTTCTCAGGGATGAGAGCATTTACAGGTTCTTTCAGTTGTTTTAATTTTCTTAGAATATAATGCTTACGAGCATAGAAATTGGTAATGTCCAGAAAGTTGTGTTTTTGTTACTATGTAGATATTACAACAAGGAAAAAGTAATGCTGCTCACAAAGCTTAGTAACTTTTAGTGCAAAAATTGAATGATTTCAAATGCTTAGTCTCAACACTTTGGCTTGCGTACTGATCTTGACATAACCCAACTGTAATCTGATACAAATACTATGCATAGCCTCATTGGTGTAGTCTGTCCATGGGTTCTTGAGACGTTGCATTGTTCAATGAGAGGTGCTCTAGCCACTTAAAAACTTGCACAAGCCTTTATTGAACTTTAAGCACTTAAGTTAGTGAAATTATCATGTTCACGATTTTGCTGAGCTTCTTTGTACTGCCATATTCGTTGTATTGTAGAAAATGATCGCCAAACTTGTGAAACACTTTTGTCTAGGTTTTAAACGGCAAACCTGCGATTAGGAAGGGACCACGTGGAAAATGATGAGACCGTGACCTTTTGAAAGCTGCATTGTGCTGTGCACTCGAGCTGCCCAGACCTGTGACGCTGCGGGCGCCGGGCTGTCGGACACCATGGAGATGCTGAGTGACTTGCAGTCGTAAGTTCAAGTGTGATCTCAGAGGTCTTCTTCTGTTTGCTCCCTCCCATGTTTTCGGAGATAAATCTTTCTTCCATTACAGAACCGGTCGAGAGTCAATGCAGCTGGAGCTGCCTTGCCACTTGCATGGGCTGAGTTTACTTTATATCATTGGGGGTACTTCAGGAATGTATTCTCGTTTTATTCGTACGTGCGATCATAATACACGGTGAGGAGTTGTCTTTCGAGTCATGGTGGAGGTCGCTGAGTCGTTTTTGTTGGGACACTTTTTGTTAGAGCTCGGTTTCCTAATCCCGTGTTTCTGGTCATCATAATATCCTTTTACAACTGTGAATTAGTTCATTGTTTTTTTTAATGTCTTACTGACATCTAAGTTTAATTTGAATACCAGCACACCATTATTCATGCTTTTGATTTATGTTCAGGTATGAAATGTACAAGACCTTGTTGGGTGTGATTGAAAAATGTGTACTGCATTTACTACCACTGCATGTACTCCGTCAAGTCTTAAAAATGTATTTTGTATGAGGGATGGAGAAAAATTTATTGACTATGACGTATCAATTTATAACTTTGAAAGTTGGAGTGCTATTGAGAGTAGTTTTAATAATCATTGTTCATAACAAACATGTTCGTTTGACTTAACTTATACAATTCTCAAACTGGAAAGGTCTGCGACGTTTTGTTTTTGATTTATCATTCTAACGAGGTGCGCTCAATGAGACTCTTCTTCAGCGTACCCTGGGGACTTTACGCTCCTTGAGGGGATATGTAGGATCCCTGAGCGTCACTGAGTATGCTGATAGCGTCTGTTCTCGTCAGTATACTTTAGGTAATCAGCGATCCTCCGAGGTAAAACGAGCTACTTGCTTAGATGCAGCAAAACTTGTTGCACGGGCAAATGTAGGCCCAGTTTTATTGTTGGTTAGTTCTTTTTTTTTCGGGACGAGACCAGCGTATCGTGTAACTGACATGCTGTACGAGTATCTTAAGGGATTCATCTATTACAGGTGTTCCCAACCTAGGGTGCATGTACCCCTAGGGGTACATTTGCTTATCTAAAGGGATACAGTTAATGTTAGTTTACAGTTTCTACAACCTAAAAGTTCTATTAAAAATTCAGTGGAATTTTGTTTTTTACTCACCTTTCGGTCATAAAAATTCATATTTGCTTCATGCTCATCTATTTAAATACTGAAGGGGTACAAGGTCAGATGAAGTTTGGGAACCTTTGATCCATTGTATTGCGCATCTCGTGGGAGACTCACAGCTTTTATCCAGACACCCGCAGAGCTGATGCAGCAATTAGACTATTTATATAAGAATCATCAATGTCATTCAGAAAATGTATTTTGTTATTCAAGAAATAATCTCGAGACCATTGAGGCTACTGCAAATATATCGATATTTTGCAAATTAGTAACATCGGTTAGTGCCTAGTCAAGGAATGATATCTTCCAAATAAGCATTACTCCAGGCATTCTTATTTCTGTCACCGTGTTCGGATGAATATTAATCCTGAATTTACGAGGTTCGTTGCGAAAATTTAGTGTAAAATTAATTATGGCTCAAACATTTAATGAATCTTGAGTGAGGTAGTAGGACTTGATTTTTTGTTAATGTTTCTGCATTCAATGCACCAGTTGAATCATTATATTTCTGAGGCGCTACTGGCGCTCCAAAATTGCAAGCACAAATTTGTCTTGCGCTAGCGTTATCTCTTGCACTGTAAGCATTAATTAATTTTTTTTCAATTTCGCTACGTCTCGGTATAATTATAGGGCGTTAAGGTTTTACGATGTAAACTGGTGTGTCGTTTGGCTAACGCGTAGCCGGGCAGGTCATTAATCAACTCAGCTGTGACCTTGACGCGTAGTCCAACACGTAGCAATCTTCTGGCGTGCGCTACTTACTCTAACCATTGCGCTAATTGCGCTGACTCTAATTAAATATAACATGTGAGAACGAGCGCAAGTGAATTGCACTATTGCCCTAATGCAGCGGGTGTGTGACAGACGCAAAGTAGTCCGGGGAAAGAAATGTGGGCTACCTTACTAACGAATAGCACATCCACGAGCAGCTGCTCCTCTAGTTTAAAGCTTCATTTTCACTTGTGTTGAGACGTTCTGCTGACACTACTGTCATGGGCAGGAAAGTTTATACTAACGTACGGATGTTGAAGCCAGCTCGTCTACTCCATTGGTATTTTACACGATGTTTGTTATTAGGAGGAACGAGTCACAGGTACATCTCGGTAGCCTTTCGTCGGATAGGTACGCTGAAGGGGTTTTCGACCGTCGTTCTGTTTTCCGTGATTTAACACTTCTAAGGAATGTAGTTCTAACCTCAACCTACTTTGAAATTGAGTAGAAAACTTAGACCAGGAGTGGGGAACCTGCGGCTTTCTGTGGCCTGTTGAGAAAAATATTACAAGTATATAAAATTGTTTGAAATATATTTGCTCAGTTTTTTCACGTTTTCTATGTAGTGTGCTTTACATTTTCATGCAAATTATAAGTGTAATTATGTCACAATAGCTGTAAAATGTTAAATAGGACCATGCAAATCTATTGTTTGAGGGCTTCGTGAGGAGTGGTTGTTGTTAATGCGGCCTTTACTCCAAGAAAGGATCCCCATCCCTGACCTAGACTATCTTCTCTCTGGAGAGGAGGGAGATAGTTTATCCTGAGTTCATGTACTCTCGTAAATGTAATTTTCAAAACAGTACGTGAGAAATACTGATGTACTTTTATACTTTCGAGTCAACGAAACCATCCCCCAAAGAGAAAATCTTCCTCCTGATCCCATAAACTAGCGTGAACGTGACTCGAGTGAAAAAGTGACATAGTCCTCAATTGTCACATAGTTTAGCCCTGATTAACAGAACTCATTGCAACTTTAAAATCATGGTTTGCTATGATGTTATTCTGTCACACTGGTGTGGTGGAGTGCATTATAAGCATACATTATACTCTTGACGTTCAATATGTACATATGTTACTAGCATCATGTTAATTATTAATTCTGTCGAGAAGCATTCAATTAGAAATTTACTACCTCTATGTCAAATAATTTCGCCTTATATTCAACATGAAATAGTTTACGACTCTTCGCTGCTCATATTGACTTAAGACATTATTTCAATGCTAATACGGAAAAATATCATGCCTGATATATTTAGTTATAATAATTACTGTGTGTAAGCACTGATAAGAGTCAGATTAGTGTAACTTCTCATTGTGGGTAGTTACAACCTGATTAGCATTTTTTTTACAGAGAAATCATTTTTGCATCGACCGTTATTATGATAGCGGAAATTTGAGTGTATTCCGTTGATATAAACAGTGTCAGGGGAAGAAGACGACACAGCTGCTGGTCGACCTGTAAAGGACGCTGGTCCGCATTCAACGACTTGAAACTTACTGAATTCTTTCTTCTTCCCAGTATTTTAACTGAGGTCTCGTCTTGGGAGACCCAGTTCATAATTAAACAGTTGCTCTTGAAGAAAAAAATATTCATGCATCGAAGACGGTACTTAAAAAATTAATACGCATTTGAAGATTTCCTTGATGCTACTTAAAGAAATAATAGTCTGCGCCTCACTGTCTGCACAGCGACATCTTTCTTTCATCACAGAATTTTTATACTTTCATGTAAACTTCTCCAACATTTTAACTACTTCTATGTTTTATTAAAGTGAACTACGAGATTCACGAGTTGTTTGAGTAGTGAATACTTTCTTCAAGTTGATCTACAGTAATTGCATTAATTTCTCAATAATTGCCGAAAATGCTGTATTCTCGTAAAGACTTTAATATGAAGGAAAACTGGTTGCAAGCGTAATTGATCGACACTTTTGAACTTGTAATCTGTTGCAATACGTCAAATGTGATAGATCATTCCGTTTCCACAGTTGACCTGCATCAACAGAAAGAAATTTTGGTTGTCTGTGGAGTAGCTGGAGAAGATCTGGCACGACTACTGGGACAACTGCTTTTAAGATAACTGCTCTTTGTCCCCTAATCCATTGTTGTTATTTGGGCAGTTGATAACTTTTCAGTATTTTAACTTGTTTTTTGACATTTTTGGGGGACAAATCGTACCGGTTACATAGCTGCGTATGAATTTTGTATTAATGCGAACTTCAGAAATATGCATATACCATTTAATTTCGTTGAGCTCTCGTATTCCAAAACCATTTTGAGCAGTCTACGGTTAACTCGATCGTAGGTTCGACTAATGGAATGCAAATAGCAGTATTAGCTCCGCAACAGAGCTAGTGATCTACATTATATTGAAAATATGCCAGTTTTGATGACGTACGAGAATTTATCTACGTATTCGTTCCATTATTTCGGTACTTCTCCTATCGTCAGTTTTTTTCGTAAAAAAAGGACGTTGCAACGTTACAGTAACCTTGTGCTCGGCCAGACAGCGCTGGTTCCTCATCTCGAATATGTGAACCATAAAACGAATGTGTGCAATTCCTCCCTTGATTTACGTGTGTGACGTGTAGCTTCAACATCTCTGTTAACATTGAATGTTTATGCTCATATATGAAGTGTCTCTGCGAGAGATAAAGCGCCTCTCTGTGGCGGTGCTCAGTGTCGTCTCTATAGACCTCTGCTCTGAGCCCTTCAGTGCATTGGTTCTCGCCCGATCCTTTAAATTGCTTGCTAAAGAAGCAGATAAGATCAAGATCAGAGCAGTCTCTTGATGCGGATCAACAGCTGATGTGATTTAAGAGCCTCGTGAATAAATGGCGTACTCTTAGGACTAATTTGTCTTGAATCATTAGTACATATATAGTAAGGTCTTTACCTCATATGTGTTTAAGCGTCATCATATGATAAGAAGTAATTGTTTGCTATTTTTAAAGGATTGAGCAGTCAAAAGTTGCTCTTATTGGTTTGAGCAGTGCAGATTCATGTGTACGTAAGCGTGCGCTATCCAATAACACTGCACGCCGCTACTAGCTGCTCTTTGCTCTTACTTAAAAAGCGACTTTGTGTTTTGTTCTTCGTCTAGGAGCTTCATATATCATTTCAGTTCAAATTTTTATCCTACCACATTATACAGGGTGTCTCAAAAAAAATGTCCTCACTTTAACCGTTGCTAACATGCTGTCTTCTTTGTGTTGCAGGTGTGAGGTTCGAACCTTTGCGAACATGATTAAATGTGATTAAAGAATCATGTTCGCAAAGGTTCGAACCTCACACCTGCAATACAAAGAAAACAGCATGTTATCAACGGTTAAAGGGTGAGTACATTTTTTTGAGACACCCTGTAATATAACTTTAATCAGGGCTTGTGGTGAGCTTCTCATTTGGAATTGTTTTTTTAAAGAACATCACTGTCTCAAATTAATATATAGTAAAATTCCTCTAAACAGGCACTCGCTAGCAAAGCTCTGTATATTTATTCATTGTTTTTTCTTTTTTAATTGTTTTAAGCAATTGATATTGTTTTTCTTTTATGTCTAGCGTGTCGATGAATTGTTTGTGGTTACTTGGGTGATATTAACTGGCAACTGCGAAGTCTCATGGATGCCAGTTAAAAAGACTTCTACTGTACTTAAAATGTACCTTCTCCATTGTAAGTTATTTCATTTTATCATTAATGATTTACTTCATCAAAATGAACTGGATGTACTCTTAGGTTCAACGGTATGCGTTAGAATATTTTTTTAATAGTAGGGTTATGAATTATTCTCCTAATATGTTCACCAATCAGAACTGGTATAAAATTCAGAGTTAATTTTCATTTGATTGAACAAACTAATTTTTATGCCTGTTCTCGTCTGCATTTCTGTCGAGTTGTATCCTTTCTTTGTTAACAGCCCCGTGATATTTTAAAAGTTAATTAGGAAATCTAGTTTATATTGTTTTTCATTCTTGTTCTTGCATTTCTTGATAAACTGAAGGTGATTGTCCTGATAGTTTGTGTTTTTGTCCTCAGAATACATCGAGAAAATAAGTTCTTGGTCGTACCTCTACTCACAAAAGAAGCTGTAATGTTTGTCGCAGGAATCTGTTGTGGGTTTCGTTGTTTAGCTACATCTTCTTTCTCCCATTCTCATTGAGTGATGTATGTAGACACGCGTTCCGTGTAACCAACCTTTCGCATAAGCGTCTTCGAGTTGTGTTTTTCTTTTGCTCGTTTCATTTGTTCTCTTCGAGACGCTCCCATCTGCCCTGTACCGAGCCATCCAAAAAAAACTGTAATTTTGAACCCGTGTTAGCTCTTGAGCAAATACTTTACTAAATTTTTCTTGTGATTGTCTGAATTAATTGGAAACTGTTTAAGTATCGAATATCACAATTCTACCTTCCTTTTACGTTCCAAGTTGTCGCATAGTTCACGCATCTTCTCGCAGTATTACCTGATGCTGCTCTTCAGTACTTCTCTCTTCAATTTTAGCCCCGCTTATTGTATCCACGAGGATACTGACCTGTATTACTACTATCCTAGCACACTGGCATCATTTCCGCGGCAGGATGCAATTAAATTTTACAATTATTGTCATAATGGTTCGTAATCGAAGTTGTTGGCTCAAATGTAGCTAAATATTTAATGCAAACAAAACTTTACTAAGCAGCAGAAGTTTTCCATTAGGCTATTTCTGTGCGCACATTTCTAGTGTGAACCTTCTCCAACTGACTTACTATTGCGTGCATTTGCACCGTCACTTGCTGTTGCGTGGATTTGCACCGTCACTTGCTATTGCGTGGATTTGCACCGTCACTTGCTATTGCGTGGATTTGCACCGTCACTTGCTGTTGCGTGGATTTGCACCGTCAATTGCTGTTGCGTGGACTCGCACCAAGTCACTTGCTGTTGCGTGGACTCGCACCAAGTCACTTGCTGTTGCGTGGACTCGCACCAAGTCACTTGCTGTTGCGTGGACTTGCACCGAGTCACTTGCTGTTGCGTGGACTTGCACCGAGTCACTTGCTGTTGCGTGGACTTGCACCAAGTCAGTAGTTGTCTTTAATAAGTTCGCGTGCTCAGAAAGGCTGGCTGAGCTGGCGCCAGAGAGGTGCGTTACTCCCATACACAAGCGAGAAAAAACTGTAGTTTCAGTAGATATCAGAGCAATGCTGCTCCCTCATAGAAGTCACGAACGGACGACGTTGCATTAGATTTCAGTCGTGTTTTGTGGAGAAGAGCTTCACTTTTTTAGTGAATAAACACAACCGTATATTAGTGATGAAGGCTAAGCATCTTCCAATATTATGTTCATTAAATTAGAATTCTGCACTATTTATCCAGGGTTATATTTCAGTGCTGCAAGCGAACCTGGTGGTCATAGGGAAAACACGTATGTTTTTCTAATGAATTGTAATATGTTTTGAAACAGTCATAGCTAGCTTTAGGAGCACGCTTTTGAAGGATTTCAAAGGGTACTTAAAATTGTTATTTCTTCATTTTTTTAGAAAAGAAATCGGCAAAAATTTTCATTTGATTCTCATCTCAATTACTATTTAAACCAGCTATCAGAAGATGACTCACCACGCACCTATCATATAACTCATCAAGGTTTTTAACCTGCATCGAACATGACAACGAAGAACTTAAGAGATCGGAAAGATTGGGTTAATTTTTTTATTATCAAACTCTGATCGGAGCCGCGGCTCTCTTACCAATCAACTCGCTCAAATTTACCTCTGTTGAAACATTCGAAGAACCGCGATGTCAAGTGGTTTCATCAAAGAAGAGTTTCTTGTTGAGAAATGTGGCAGGTATCTGTATCGGACGTTACATCACACGTTAAAACCAGACACTCTCTCCCGCCATTGTCTGTGACGGACGTTTAAAGATCATCATTGATGATTGAGGTATTCTGTCTACCCTGATTTTACAGGGTGGGACAGAAAGGATGCCCCATTAAAGAACGGTTATAACTCAAAAACTATTCGGGATAGAATATAAAACTTTGTCAAAACATTTATTAGACTTATGAATTTTACTGAAAAATAACATTTAAGTCTGGGAAAACAATCTCTGTTAAGTGACGCCCGTTTTCGCGACAGCCCATTACTCCCCTTTTTTTAAAATTTTCTGTAACCTTCGTTAATGTGTTGCCATTAATTTGCCTGATTTTCTCTTGAATGTTTCTCTTTAATTGAGCGATTGTGGTAGATTCATTAATGTAAACTTTTTCTTTAAAGTATCCACATAGATAAGTAGGGTATGATTAGGTCCGGGGATCTAGGCGGCCAGTTAACATTGCCATGCCGAGAAATCAATTTTTGCGGAAATAAGCGATTTAAAAGAATTATTGTTTCTCTCACAGTGTGACTCGTGGGGCCATCTTGTTGATACCAAATGTTTCTCAAATGTCTTGCTTCAAGTTGAGGCAAATCTATCTATCTAGGTTCAATTAAAGAAAAACATCCAATAGTAAATCAAGCAAATTAATGGCAACACATTAACGAAGGTTACAGAAAATTAAAAAAAGTTAGAGATGTGTTGTCGCAAAAACGGGCGTCACTTAACAGAGATTGTTTTCCACGCTCAAATGTTATTTTATAGTAAAATTCATCAATAGAATAGAATAGAATGAGGCTATAGGAACGAACCTTCTGGCCCATTCTTGGGTCGGATAATTACTTCGATAATTATTCGGTAATTATAATTATCAAATCTAATAAATGTTTTGACAAAGTTTTTTTTGTTCTATCCCTAATAGTTTTTGAATTATAAAAGTTCTTTATTGGAGCATTCTTTCTGGTCCACCCTGTAGAAGTGTCGGCAGCGATGATCAGATGTGTTTTTAGGTTTTTGGGTTCTAGTGAGTTTTTACCTTCAGGCTTATTTATGATGTTTTAGTGCAGTCTGCGCATCATTAACTTGCTTTTTTTGCTTATCAACTTATTTTGAAGAGTATAAGTGGATAAATATCGACTCCATCTAAAAAGTCTTTTCATCCATAGCCTCTTTTTTTATGCTCTGTACCTTCAAAACTAATATCGGCTGTCGCTCATATATCACATGGCATCTACGCAAGTTTTAATCATAGGGCTCAATTTTATTTTAACGCGTCTTTTTTAACTTGAAGTTGATCATTCTGTCGAAGTCCGACTTGAAGATTCAAGTAAACAAGCAACACAGGGTTTCCTAAAGAAATACTCGTTCTCTAACTGCCTGTTACTAGGTAGAGACTACACGAGAAGATAATATTGAAGTTTTCTTGTGTGACATTTAATTTTCTTAAATTTGTTTGTTTTGCTTTGATTTGACTCATTAGACTTGTATTCAGGTCAACAAACATTTAAATAAAAACAAAATATGTGAGTAATGGGGAGTCAAAGAGCGAGGACATTTTTCTTGACATACATTTTAGTTATTACTAAAATATTTATCATAGGCTTCTTTTTACGATCTTCGTGACCAAGAAATCAAAATTAAGTTCATAAAACAACGATGTCCTCTAAATTTCAGGGATCTTATGCGTGGAAAGTATGGAGATTGTGTCTCAACAGTCGTGTCATTATATGTACAGGAGCGTAATAACATAAATATTATGCTCTAACGCTGTCAAGTTTGATGATTAAAAAAATAATGCTGAATTTGCAGATCTCCTTGATCATGAATTAGTAGATACAGAGCTTTATTTTCAAATATATGATATTGTGCCTTCTGATCCTTTGGATGTTTTAAATTAGAATAGTGTTTAGTCAACATCATTTAAGGGGTTGTTCCTTTTGGGGGTCTCTTATTTAACATAGTAGTATAAAATTCCGTTCATGTGTTCGTTATTTTATGCTTAGTTTTGATATGCATTTATTTACGCTTTTAAAGCGTTAGAGATGATGTATGAATATTCCAGAACTATCATTTTTGGTTAATAATGCGTATCAAATCTCTAACTGAACATCAAATGTGATGCCGAATTCCGGTTTGATGAGTGGTAGTTTATCAGGCTTCGACTGGTGAGTAATGGCTCTTTATATGAGGATTTATTACATTCCTAGGACATACCCATTTGTATTTTTAGGTATTACGCTAAGCACTTCTGTACATGCTACGCTGAAGAAATTCGCCAAACGTTTCTCGATAGTTGATAATTGACCTTATTGATCGTATTCAATCATGAGATGTTTTCTATATGATACAAAATGTATATGATGTAGATGAACGCTGTAAGTTTATCTTAGTTACGTCACAATTGAGGACGTAGCGTTGCAAGGATAGAATAGAATAAAGCAACAGGCACGAGTCGTTTGATTCTTTTTTGAGTTGCTGCCCAAGTCCCATACCATTTAAAGTAAAATTATCAATTATGTGCGTGCACCTCAATCACGCACAGACATCTCAGTCACGTTCAAATACCTTAATAACGCACAGGCATCAATCCCTGTGCATTTTTAGTAAGAGTTGTTGGGATAATCCGTTGTGGGCTTATTCATCAAAAATAAATTTACGATATTTAATACCTTTTTCGCTACTCTTTGCCATTCTGTACGCTCAATATCTTTGTTGTGAGTTCTTCTTTTAATAGGATAATCCTGCTCCTTCAGTATTATATCATAATTAGGACTTCTAATAATAAGAAAAAGTATTTCTACTGACTTGCATAATACTGATAACATTCATAGTCCTTCGACATCCACTGAGGAATAACTCCGTCATTAAGAGTTCAAATGTGAATTATGGTCTTTATCTTGTAAAAAAAATTGATGTGGAAGCTGAACTCGCATAAGACTTATGATTTATTCACTCGTTTATTCTTATCTCAAAACACGTGATTTTTTGATCTTCATTAAAAATGCTTTGCTTTGGTACGCTGGTAGTAACATATATTGCTGAAAAACCACTCCTTCTTTGATTTCATTTTTTAAACTTTTTGTTGAACTGCTATTGAACTTTATATTTAGTAACCAATCTCCTTAACGAGAAATCTTTTTGTATTTCACAACTGATGAATCTTTACAATCAGATGACATTTCTTTATTTGATTGTCATCTTTCATTTGTTTGACATTTTTAATTATCTAAAAGGAAATAATTTTTATCATAATTTGAAATGCAAAGTGAAGTAGAGAGTAATTCGTACTAATTTCTGTAATACACTTATGCTTACATTTCCTTCGAAACAATTTCACTTTTTTCAATGAACAAAATTTGCGGCGAGTCTTTCTGCCTTTAACTTTAAAGCTCGTCTTTTTTGGTGAGGCTGACAACGCGATGGGACTCCTCGACCCTTTCACAGGATCTCCACTAACTTACTTAATTTCTTGAATTAGCAGAAAATTTCCGGATAACTTTTGTCAAAGAAAATCAGCAGCGTCACCAGCAGTGTAATGGCGACAGATTTAGGCTCGCTAGATTATACCCGCCAACTTCACTCCAGTTCAAAGGAACGTCTTCATGGAACTTCAATGATTCGAGAACTAGTTGGCTTTCAAAAGTCATTTGGCTTCCATGTTGTAAATTTGATACTGAATCACGGAATAGGGCATGTGTAGCTATTCAGAAATGAGACTTGTTCTTATAAGCTACATTTGCATGAATTTTCAGCTCATTTTATTATTTGTAATTTAATAAAGCAGTGTAGTTTAATTGTATTTCATTGTTTAACAATTGTGTTCAATTTTTACACCTATTTTAAACGATTGAATTTCCCTTCGAACAGCTGCAAAAGTTTTGCGCTCCACTATGTTGGATTTCAAACCTACCTAAACACTACTTTCCCTTTTATCACTTGTATCGCTCACCGGCAGTAGAGAACTTGGAATGGTCTCCGTAACTATAACTTTATTTTGTCACATTTTCCTGCCAGTGGAGAACTTGGCCTGGTCAGGCCGAACATGGGTCAACGACATCCGTCACCAATGGTCGGGATGGCACTACGGCCGTGCGGGGCTGGCGGTTGATGGCTCACTCAACACGTCGTTGCCGCGCTGTGCAGTGCTTGACAACTTCAGCGTCGACGAACCCGTGTGGATGGTGGACCTGGGCACGCGGGAGGACGTTAAGGGCATCGTCGTCGTGACATGGCAGGGTGACGGCCAAGGTAGCGTAATCGTGGTTTAACCCTATAAGGAGAAAGTTATTTTTTGACTGAGCAAAATATTACGTATGTAAATTATCACTCGCATTATAATGTAATTTCTCCCAAGTTTTGACTGAGGTTTAGGCGACATGGAACTAAAACGAGTTATTGCTATTAGAAAAACAGTAATCCATTTAGGATCAAGCAAAATGTTTAAAAAGGTATAGCGACTGAATTGTTTTGATATAACTTTCTGATTAGAATAAGCAGAAAATACAGGGTGTCTCAAAAAAATGTACTCACCCTTTAACCGTTGCTAACATGCTGTCTTCTTTGTGTTGCAGGTGTGAGGTTCGAATCTTTGCGAACATGATTCAATGTGATTAAAGAATCATGTTCGCAAGGGTTCGAACCTCACACCTGCAACACAAAGAAGACAGCATGTTAGCAACGGTTAAAGGGTGAGTACATTTTTTTGAGACACCCTGTAGTTCTTTTCAGTAAATATCACTTCAATTTCCTGGCATGAAGATTTTGTGATCATATCAATGAAAAGTGTTAATTTAGGCTCACTATGTGTCATTTAGTTCAATGCGTTTCTTTAGCGTGACAGTTTGCAGTGTATGGATATAACTGCGGTCTCATTTGTTTTGCAGTGTATAGCTATAACTACTTTCTCATTTATTTTGCAGTGTATTGATACAATTATTCTCGTATATACAGGATGTCCAGCAAAAATATACCCAATTTTTGTATATATCATATTTTCAGCTAAAATTATATTTTGACTTTTTATTTCATATCATAAAAAATTTGGTTGTCAATCATAAATAAAAAAATTTCTAATATCTACTGAATTTTGTGTGCACAGTAAGTTGAATGAGCAGAGGTAGCTGATGACTTGTACCATGGAATTATTGCAAAAACATTAATATTTTTCATTTCTAGTTTTCCAAACAACTTTAATCAATAATAATAATAAATTATAATATTCAAAATTAACTTTAATAGATAAAGTACAAATGAACCTTTAGTATCCTTCCACATAACTACCGTTCCTCTTACGGAACGATTCACCATAGCACCAACTGTTTTCCGGATCATTGCTCGATCGTTCTTCAATCTTTCAAATACATCCTCTACCTTTTCTCGTAATATTTTCAATGTTGCAGGTGGCGTTTTAAATACGCGATTCTTAACATATTCCAAAGGGACAAATCGCATGGGGTTTAGTCTGGGCTTCTTAGTGGCCACTCAACATCAAATCCTAATGCTAGAACCCGCTGTACAAATATGTACTTCTCGCAACTTGTCTTTGACTATGTTTCGTCGATGAGCTGCTGCTCCGTCTTGCTGAAACCAAATGTGTCTGAATTGATTGCCGTTTTCAGACAGCTCCAATCATGGAAGTATTGATTCATTTAATATTTCTAAATTTCTAATGTCAAAGTTTCATCGTAAAAGAAGGCCCCAATAACAGTTCCATTGCCGCAAGACCCGCCACACGGAAAGCTTCTCTCTTCGTATGCTTTTTTCAAAAGCATTTTTTTCAGGTGGTTTGATAGACCAAAACCTAGTATTTTGAGCACTGACACTTCCGTTTATTGAAAATGCAGCCTCATCAGTGACTACTAATCTTTCAATGAACCTAGGTCGTTGTACGGTAATTCAATTGCAAAATGCTCTGCGCCTTGGCACAAATCAGAATCTACCCCCGTTCATTCGACTTCTGACTGTGCACTTCTAATTCATTAGATATTCACAAAAAATTATTTGAACGAAAAACAAATTTACCATAATATAGAACGAAAAGTTTTAAAATGTCGATTTCAACTGGAAATATGATAAGCACAAAAATCGGGTACATTTTTGCGAGACCCTCAGTATATTTTTCGTTGAAGGAAGTGACTTTAGGGACGTTTTTTGCAAGCAAGAATAAGATGAATAAAAGAAAAAATATAGCCGATTTTTTGGCAATTCTTTGCTATATCCGAAAGTGTATCTCATACTCGCTCCCAATACATGCAGATATCGTCATTTAGAATAGAAAATATTGATTCAAAATTTCTCAATTTTTTATAAAAATACGAAGGATATACCCTCACGATATTTTTTGTTTTATAATCAATGGCGCAGAATCTCGTGAAAGTTGTTACTCTCTCTACGAATATAGACGCGAAAAATGTTAATCGCGTAAATTCGAGTAGCAAACTTAAATTGGCAACATTATCAGTGTTACCTCAAACAAATTTCGTGGAAATTACCGAATATGTGGATTATATTTTTATTAATGAGCTTCCGTTTTTCGACTTGAAATGATACCATCTGACAATACTAAGTTATACATTTAACTTTTAAATCAAACTAGAGCATTTATATGAGTAAATAGTTCAAGAAGATTCTAGAATCTAGGTCTAATTAGAAAACAACTACATAGTTATTAGTATGTCGCTTGCCCTTTGTATAACTCGCAAAAATGGTCATTAGGAATTTTATAAAAAAGGCTGTGATCACTTTCTTACCAGCAATGAACAATTTGGTATCCTAAATATCAAGATTAGTTTCTGTGAAGTTAACAGATGCATTTTCCTAAAACTCGTGAAAATGAAAATAATTCAGTTTTTAGCGTTTCCATCACCAATTTTTGAGTCTACGATTACACTACCATATTTCCATTCAGCTGTTCTATGATAAAAATGTTTCATCTTTCTTTCATGAACATTTCTTTCATGAACATCTTTCTTGCTTCTTGATCTATTATATCATAAATTCTGTAGGTTGCTTAATCTAAAATTGTTTTTCCTACAGTGCTCATTAATCTCAAGTGGTATTTGCTAGTTTTTTTATTATAAATCATATTTTTAACAGTTCCCATTGTTCCAAAATCGTACTTCCGGCACTTTTAACTGATTCAAAGCCGTATTCCCGTTAGTTTTTATGACATTAAAATCATACTTCTGGCAGTTTTCACTGTTCGGAAGACTATTTGTAGTAGCACATCTTAACTCGAGATTGTGGCCGGCGCATTGCAGACAATCAGACGCTGTACCGCGACTACGTGTTTGGCCTCGACAAGCTCAGCGCCTTCGTCGAGTTGCGACCACGGCTCACGGAGCTCCCAGACAACAGGGAGTGTGGCACAGTTACGCGACTCAATAACGCTGTTTTTAGGTAAGTGATTAACTAAATAAGTTTGTATGAGAGAGTGTGATAAGTTCACACTGCTCAATAACAACGTTTTTAGGTAAACGTGTTGGCATAAGAAAGTGCGGCGTGGTAATACGACCCTAAAACGCTGTTTTTAGGCAAGTAATTTACTAAATAAGCTGGCACGAGCAAATGTGCCCATCACAAGTCACAATTACACCGTCTGTTATTGTATTGGTGGCATAGTTACTCAGCTATTTTCCGTAGAATGTTGGTACAAATAGTTGTGTAGCTTAATCATAAAGCTCCATTTCCTGTCTTTAGTTAAATGCTGATGTTACCTATTCAGTGCAATTCTTAAGTACACTGCTTCTTACCGCTCTTATAAATTTAATAATCAAGCCTATGAGGATCATCGGCTCAACAAGGCCTCACTCAGTGGACTTTGCAGTCATTTGGCACTTTAAAATTTCCAGGCTTGTGTTGGAAATTCTTCTTAGTTAGCACCAGATGCCAAAGTTAATAAATGAATTTTTGTTTCTATACTCGCAGAATGACTGTCCACACATGCACTTATAAAACAAGCACATACCACACACGCCATGCACGCAGGCACACACGCCACGCAGACACACACGCCACGCGTACACACACACACACACGCCACGCGCACACGCACACACACGCCAGGCG
>VCRD01002805.1:8828-66639 GCA_006783055.1 Trinorchestia longiramus
TGTTCAGTAATGCACGTTGGTGCAAATAACCGGCATTTCCAACACACGATGTATAACATACCTATTGAAACAGTCCAGCAACAAACAGACCTAGGTGTCATTGTCACTGAAAATCCCAAACATGACAAACAAGTGGAAAAAACCGTCAAAAATGCGAGCAGGTTTCTTGGTTTCATTGCACGAAACTTTGAATACAAGTCAAAGAACATAATATTACCGCTCTATAAAGCACTAGTCCGGCCTCATTTAGAATATGCAGTGCAACTCTGGTCTCCTACCTTACGAAAAGATATTAATAAAATGGAAAAAATACAACGGAAAGCAACGAAGATGATCCAGAACTCTGCAATCTCAGCTACGAAAGACGTCTTCAACGCCTTGAAATTATATCCCTAGAACAAAGAAGACTGCGAGGACAACTTTTTGAGACCTTCAAGTATCTCAATGGCCTTAACAATGTTACCCTGGAAGGGCTCTTCGAAAGAGACGGTAACTTAAGAACCAGAAATAACGGTCAAAAACTATTACTGAGAAACTTCAAGACATCTCAAGCTATGAACTTTTTTCCCGTTAAAATTGCCGCAACTTGGAACCAGCTGCCAGAAAACATAGTTTCTGCTGGCACTGTGAACACATTCAGAAATCGTCTCGATAAATTTTGGATTACGAACCCCCCCCCAGTATTACATCTTACTAACTATGTCCCTAACTCCTTAAGGTTAATGTATGATTGAGATAAATGCTCGTGACATAAACGCCTGTGCGTGAGTGATATGTGTGCACATGACTAAATTGACTTACGTGGTTAAGGTGTACGTGCATGACTGATGGATTTACCTTAGATGGCATGGGACTTCGGTATTGAACCAAGAATGGGCCAAACGGCTCGTTCCTATTGCCTTATTCTATTCTATTCTATTCTATTCTATTCTAGATAAAAAAATGTCTAACATAAATAAAAGTGGTTTTCCTTTCATAAACATTCTTATTTGCTACTGTAGGTGCGGATCACCTTGGAACCAAGTCCGGAGTACGAGATGCTTGGAGAGGAAGGGCCTGACGCAGTTGCAGACCAGACTACTGCGGGGGTGCGCTCGGTCTGTGTCCCCACACAGGACAAGAAAACAGTCGTCATCAGGTAAAAAAGATACGAGGAAGAACAGTGCATATCCAATCAAGTTGATAGATAGTATATAATCTAACATTGAACTTTAAGTTACTCAAGGAGCTGTAGGTGCTCGTTTGTCTTTTACTTTTACTTGCACAGAGTCCGTGAGACAAAGCAGTAAAGGGAGTTAACATACTCGTGTAGAAAAGAATTACTTTATTCGTGTTTGTCTAGAAGAGTCGGTCGTCTTACGCGATTTATACGTAAGGTTGCATGTAAGACATTATTTGAGTAACAGATTTTAGGAAAATAATTTAATAGGAGTTTGACTGAACATAAGCAGAAGACAAATTCTGCCACTATCCAATGCTCCAATCTTTGTCTGCATCAAAATATTTCCTGTAATTGGAAAAGTTTGTGATGATTATGCAATTGTGGGAAAGAAGTCAAATAGTGGAAGTTACAGTTCTAGAATCGTTTTCATGCTCATTCATCGTTTCAGCGAGTCACTATGCAAAGAAATGCTAAATCCTAGCTTTTTTTCTCGTCTTTTGTTTAGTGAACGGAAAATTTCTTCACTTACCAGTAGACATGCTTTGTTGTTTGAGATTCATGACTTTCGGTTATTGAATGATATTGACATAATCTCGACTTAATAGTAATTTCAATTTTTATCGTCATCTTGATAATTAATTGATATTTCGTTAGCCAACGACGAAGTTTGTGTTTTATACTGTTGAATTAACCTTGTGAGCAGGTGACTTTAGTGCAAGTCATGAAGATGTGCAGCACTTGTGTCCAATATGAACTTTTCTATCTCAATAATAATGAGCACTTTGTATGTCAGAGTGCGCCCTCTGGCAGTGGGGCAAGTCAATCTCACCGTCACTGCGACTGTGGACGCGGAGTACCCGGAGCAATGTGGGCCCGAGGTCGTAGTCAACAAATTGTAAGTTCTCTTCCTTTGTGTTTGCTCTTACTTTTCTATATGAAAAGTGCGGGTTTAAATTTTGAGTAATTCTTCTCTGTATATTTTCTTTCCTCCTACTTTCCTATTTGATGACTAAAAGTTCATATTGAAAACTATTCTTTTGTGTAATCACATTTTATTCTTATTACTTTCAAATTAAAAGACCGGTGGTTCAAGATAAAGAGATGTCTGACATTAATTAAAACTAATTCTCCTTTTCATCACAGATTCCTATTTGCTGTAAGAATTCATTTGGAACTTTTTGAACTCTACCCCTCTGGAGCAAAAGAACTATTGAAGACTAACCTTCGTCGTGCATTGTGCTGGAGAAATATTGGAAATTTCATGAAAAACTCACAATATTATTTATAAACCTGCTGCCCTCGGTTCCCTACTGTCCAATGCTCACATGATTCCAAATATCGTTAAAAAATAAGCAGGTGCACCGGTGCTATTTCACTATCCATTAGCTACTAGTTAGGAATTATCTCCTAGTCATTATGTACTAGTGACGCCACTTTCGGCCTCCATGAACTTCTTTCCCCTCTCTCTCGTCTCCCTTCTTTCCCTTCTCCCCTCTTCTAATTTCATGTCTATGTGCAGTGATCGCATCATCAAGCCCATCACTGTGGATTACGAAGGCTTTCCCAGAGAGAAAACTTGGACAAAGTACTCATGCAGTGAAGGTAAACTGAAATCATCTTTTATGTGCGGCAAATCGTTTATATGAATGGGGTCGATTAAAAATTTAATGCAGATGTTTTTAAGCTCGGCTCATTTTAACACCTGATCTGCTGCAAATATGAATTAAATTTTAACTATACAAACAGGCACTTTCTTAGAAAACTTCTAATATATCTGCTACGCCAAAATACGTTGAAAAACAAAACTATTAAATGCACCCAGTATTAGCTAAACTAGTCAACAATTTTTATTTCTTTCACGGCAATGGTATCTCGTGACGAATTGTTTAATTCCACTCTTCGATGTGGCGGTCATTTTACTCGAGGCAGACACACTATATCTCCTTGGATAAAATACCTTAATCAGAATTGTACCAAGAACAACAGTAGACTATCGGGAAGTACAAGTTGCAGTTTACCTATAAGTGGCTTCATGCGTTCTTCAAAGATGCCTGTGAGTGTTTGGCTTGTTTTAACGCCAAGATATTCCTCGAGTTGAGCCATGCTAAAATTGTTCCAGATTTGAATGAAAATGAAGATTTCTTCGCGGAGTGGCGACTTGAAGCGCCTGACCTCATCGTGCCGGACTCCACTCGTGCGTGGATTACAGTTGCTGGGGATCTCTTGGGCCCCACCCTTGAGGTGAGCTGCTGGGCCCATACTCTATTTAAGCTGCTGGGCCCATGCTCCAGGTGAGCTACTGGGCCCATGCTCCAGGTGAGCTGCTGTGCCCATGCTCCAGGTGAGCTGCCGGGCCCACTCCAGGTGAGCTGCTGGGCTCATGTTCCAGGTGAGCTTCTGGGCTCATGTTTCAGGTGAACTGCTAGGCTCATGTTTCAGGTGAACTGCTAGGCTCATATTCCAGGTGAGCTGCTGGGCCCCTACTTCAGGTATCATATGTTGAGGCTTGGTTGTTGCCTCTGAACGACGTTGGTAAAGATCAAAGCAGCTTTAAGGGCCGGAGAACTTGCAGAATCTACTCGAAATAAATATTGTGGCACCATTCGATGCAGTGGTGTGAGGTTGTAGTGTGTATCATAGCGCATGATTTATTGGCAAAGAAAAATACTGAAAAGTGAGAAACTTCCTCCCCTGAATGTGTTTGGTTTCAGTGCGGAGGAAGTTATATGCATCTTGCAGATGATTGATTTTGCTCTCTAATTTGTAATTAAGTGTACTGAAAATTTACACCCCTAGGTCTATACGTGAATGATGTGATACATTGAAATTTAAGACGTAATGCAAGCTCAAGAAATGGCTGAGGCTGCTTCCCACATTAGTGTGTAGTCTCTGACGGGAACTCTCGTCCGTTTATCGTATTGGATTTCCAAGTTGCTGTTTTTTAGGACTTTGGAGGAGTTTGGTGCACCTTGAACAGTGAATATTCAATTTCTTCTTGTTTAAATCTCGATTTCTTAGGAATCATGTGTTTTACTTTTTGAAAGAGCACCGTATTTACGTAACAATTTTTATTATGTGTTGTAAGAGTTAAAAATAATTATATTTACAGCAATAGCACCTCAGTTGCTGCTTGCTGCTTTTAATTCTAGTGGACTTTGCCACCTCAATGGTACTCAACTTCATCCAATAACTGAAATTAAGTACTTATTCATATATTTTTTTGTTGTAAACGAACGCTATTCTCGCAAGATAAATTTTTCACCATTCGGTCAATTTTCTAGAACCTGGGCCACCTGATCCGCATGCCGTCGGGCTGCGGTGAACAGAACATGCTGAACTTCGCTCCCAACATCTACGTGCTGCAGTACCTAGAGGCCTCCAACCAGGCCAACGAGGAAGTCAGCGATAAGCTCAGGAGGTTCATGAAGACTGGTGAGTCGCCCCCTCTGTAACAGCTGAGCTTAGTTTGGGAGCTTCATGAAGACCAGTGAGTCGAGCGTACCACATGTGCAACTGCAGTGAGTTTCGTTTATGACCACCGATGATCCCTGCATAGTATTAATATGTACAGTAAGGAGTGAAAAATTCAATGCATGTATTTAATTTATGTAAATGAAATGGTTTATTCAAGTTATGGCTATGACCGATTAATGCCATTCTGATGTAAGGATCATGACACATATCCCGAAACACGCACCCTTTATTGCAATTAAATTTTAGTCTACCTCTGTTTCAAGTACCAGGAAAGTTTGTGTTTTTTTAAAATTATATTTCAAATGACCACACCACCTTCTCCGGGCACCTGATACTTGCAATACAATTCTAGTTTTTACGTTGGTCCTATTTTGTATTCATTACCGGAGTTGCATTTTTTACCTGATGTGGTCCTCAGGCTATCAGCGAGAGCTGACTTACAAACACAGGGATGGCTCCTACAGCGCATTTGGTGCGAGCGACTCTTCAGGCTCCACGTGGCTGACGGCTTTCGTCGTAAAGTCGTACGCTCAGGCGCGACCCTACATCGACATCGACCCCACCGAGCTTGCCATGAGCACAGACTGGCTCAAGAGGCGCCAGATGGAGAACGGCTGTTTCGAAAGCACCGGCAAAGTGCTGCACAAGGGAATGAAGGTGAGTGGATTTAAGATTTTGTACAATACGATGTCAGGCCCTGTACGAGACTAGGTCCTGTATGAGGCTATATCTTAAACGTGACGAGGTCTTGAACGTGACGAGGTCTTGAACGAGACGAGGTCTTGAACGAGACGAGTTCTTGGCACATGTGGGTGGCCTGGTGACTCGTTTATTCATGGTGGTTTCTGTATACGATCGGCATGTAGGGAGTATGAATCATTTTCATGCACGATTGGTTTTGGAGCGCATAAATAAAATATAATCCTTAATTTCTTGATTGCATCGTTAAAAGTCTTGTTCAAGAACACCATTTGCGTCCAGTTAGTGTCATTTTTGTCCAAGAAAAAGATCACATGTTAATTTTTTATAAATTTTCTAATTATCTTTTTTTCAACTCATATCAGCATAAAATTGATATCATAAAATAAAATGATCGAGTGGATACTGATTATCAGATAATGAGTTTTTGCCATTTTCATTAACGCTACAAAAATGCAAATGATAATGCCGACGCTGACAAGTGAATTATTTCGTAGTCATTAGTGTGCTGAACTAAATTTCTTACAAGAAGTATCCAATTAAACATTTCTATTTAGTTTCATTTCCAATTCGAATAATGTACTTCCTGTTACTGTCGTTAAGTTCTTGGATTGTGTGCTTAAGTTAATTCCACTGTGAGATAAACACTTTTTCATTTAGGACAGCGTTTCAAGAGGGGCATCTTAGTGAAAAACTTAACACATGGTACGACGAAACTAAGCGCAAGATAGTATGTAAAATTGGATTAGAACACATTTTATTCGTGAACTTTTTCTCATTTTTTCAAAATAATGGCGATTTCAGGAGTCAATCACGTATTTTTCGCATTTTCGATCCAAATCGACCTCTTCATACAGTTTTCATGCTAGAACAGAAGTAAATAGAGTTTGGAAAGTAAAAATCAATATCTACAAATGATCGTGCCTCTTTTTAGCCACCAGAAGAATCACAACTTAAAAACCGAAAATCGAATATTTTTATCATTTTCACCAAGATGCCCTCCTTAAGGTAACTGGTGAAAGTACACAGAACATACAGAATTGTACGAATGCATGTGCGTGTTTCTACCTCAAATATGGTTTGTATAACGAGAAGAACCCCGATGTTTCTTTGACTTGTGCATCTGACATAAAAATTCTTTTTATGGGTCATTGGGTCTCGTCCTTGTGCTGAACTTTTGTTTGAATTACGTGCGCTAGAAAGGCATGTGCTTTGAGTACTCATCTGGTTTTTTCCCTAGGAGTAGGGACCGTGATCGCATGTGGAAGTATATATCTCGATTTGAATTTTGTTCGTTTGGATTTTCCGTAATTGTCTTTTTTTTTAAATTTTGAGATCGTATTAAAATTTCTTCAGGGAGGTGTAGGTGAAGGCGGCTCCCCAGGAGTTTTGTCGTCATACATCATGGCTGCTCTCATAGAAGCTGGCGAAGAACCGACCAGCAAAGCCATTACGGAAGCAGTAACCTGCATTGAAGCTGCCACCGCACCGGACACAAAAGGCGCCTACGACCGCTATCTTCTCGCTCTGAAAGCTTACGCCTACAGCCTCGCCCGCCTTCCAGAGACCGGGGCAGTCATCGCAGACCTCATCAGGAAGTCCACACAGAACACCCAGGGTGTCTTTTGGAACATCAAGAGTCTTAATTGTCAGTTTCGTACGCACTTTCTTTGTTTTTCAATGACCATTTTTCTATTAGAAAGAGAAGCACAAACACAAAAATTATTTGGTTTTTAATTTTCATAACCCTGTAGAAGAAGGAAATATTTGCAATAAGATGCTGAAAACGTTTTTCAAAAGTAAAATTATCGAGTTTCTAACATTCTCAGATTTACTTGCAACTTCGAGTGTATATTTTAATTATTTTTTAAATTGTATTTGTTATAGCATTTTCATGTGGGTGCGCTGCCAAAGAAATGTAGGCGAAGACGAGGAACCATTACTAATCTAGTTTTACCCACAAAATTAGCTTTTAGCCACATGCTCTCCAAGATGATCGATGGGAATAATGCTGTCACAACGAGTGATGGTGGACGGAATGGTGAAGGTGTACAAAGTTCTTGCAACTCTTCATTCGAGTTAGGCCATAATCCTGAATCATGGTTTGAAGACTCAATTCAGTAAATTTAGAACATACAGTACATCTTAATTAGGGGAATATTCTGAGGGTAGGGTGCTTTTTGTCATAACGTCAATTAGATACATATTTCTATGTCTGGTAATTGCATCAAGGTTACAGGTCAGAAGCATGTTGAAAAGCGTATGGGTATACATACATATCAACGAACACTGTATTTATTATTTTCATACGTTATGACTTTAATGTGAAGTATATGGGTTAGATTCATAAAAAGTAGAAAACTCAGTCTCTCAACCCTCTTTTCTACGTGAACGACATTTTTGCAGAGGCTCCCAGAACTCCTAACTGTAAAATGATTTTCTTAGTACAAAGTATCCGTTTATTTTATTGATATATTTAGGGGTCAACTTGGATAGTTCTTAAAATATATTAATTTCATCATTATTTACCCGTCCAGTCACATGTTTTTTACTATTCCTCGACGGATCGAAGTTCTCTGTCGTAACTGGCTTCCTTACTGACGTCTGTCCTCAGAAGCATCCTCACCAAATTACCACTCGTGTTGTGCGGTCTTTTCAAAAATTGAAGTCATGTAGGTAAAAATTTATTCTTCCAAAGACTTGATTGTAGAACTTTCTGCTATATATTCGAGTTATTTCTTGCTTGAGTGCAATTATTGCTACTCCTACCTTTTTTTCTTGACACTTGTCGATAAGAAGTGAGCGTTCCTGAATTCATGAGTTTATTTTGGCCCTGGACGACATGATGAACATGGTCCCTCAATGTTATATATGTTTATGAAACTAGCTGCAAAAATTCAAAGAACAACAATTTGAAATAGCTGCTGTGAAGCTTTTGAGAGTAATATAAACAATTTGAATCGTAAGTCTATTCATTTGTTCAACTCATTTGCCGGCTATGAAAATATGGCCTGTTAATGTAATGGAGAATGAATTCAGAAATGTAAAAGTAGGAATTTAGAGTTTCAAAACCGGAATTTATTGGTACAATCATCTTTTTTTAAACAAAGGAGGATGATAGTCTATTAGATAGAAGATTTCCTAGTGCAGTTAATGTGCCAATGAAGCAGATTTTGATTAGGATCCTCTTCAGCATTCAGGGAGCAAACACACGTTTGAGTTTCTGTTCGAATGCCATTGGGATACCAAATAAATTGATCATGCACTGGATATAATTTCTACCATTTCAGATACAGCGGCTGGAACAGCCTAATGAATTGGGAGTACTGTAAACCCAACTTTCACATAATGTGGAAGCATTCAATATATTTATTGATCACTGATCACACCACCATTTCTTACTAAATCTTACTATGCAGGCAAGGATAATACCGCCCTCGCAGTTGAAACGACTAGCTACGCCCTCCAGGCGCTTCTGAACTTTGACGTTCCTGAGGCTGCTGAACTGGGCCCCCAGATCGTCAAGTGGATCTCAGCTCAAAGAAATAGCCATGGAGGATTCGTGTCCACTCAGGTAAAGTGGCTGGAAAGAAATGTTGAAACACTTTCTGGGAATTAAATTAACTCAGTGTGTCGGGCAAAGACAGGCTCACCGGGTATCATGATCAAATGAACGTGACGTGAACGTGCTGTCATAGGTTTTATGAATGGTAAATTCAAAAATTGTCTCGGTAACTGAATGATTTTTCTTTCAACTGCACTCGTGCATGTTGTGTAACTTCCATTTTTGTGAGATGCTACTAAAGTCTTGATTGTTCCAACAGGATACAGTGTTAGCTCTGCAGGCTCTCGCGCTCTACGAAAGCCACCAGCCACAGGTTGCCTTGGACTTGAGCATTTCTGCTGTGGGGCAAGGCCTCAACGCGCAGTTCCAGGTGTGTTCTTTTTTACTCTGTAACTTAGTTACATACTCCATATTTTTGTGCATATGTATCTAAGCACGAAAATTTGCAGGCAATGATCATTACTCTTTGCAGTAGGTTTCCAGACCTGCATTAAAGAGCCTCAACAAAGTACGAGCACACGTTTTGGGAGAGAGGCTAAAAATGCTAGAATGAGCAATGGTGACACTTGTTACAGGAAGAGTTGTGGTACATTGTTAACAAATATAAGGCCTTATCCCCTTGTTTCTGTATGAAATCAAAGGGAGCAAATTTTTCTACTCATTTGTTTAATTTGTTCACATTTGTGTTCACAGTTTACTTTTGTGTGGATTGGTATTTGAGCCATGTGTATTCACATATTCCCGTCCTGTATTATGAGAAATGAACCAATATATGTATGAAAAACAGTATTTGATATATTAGACACCATGGCTTTGAGTGGTAAACTGTCGTGCAGGTGACGGAGACCAACAAGTTTCTGTCGCAGCGCGCTGAGGTGGATGAAGTGCCCAACACTGTCATCCTCGACATGGCAGGCAGTGGTTGTTCCCTCGTGCAGGTATGTGGGGGTCTTGTGCAGGTATGTGGAGGTCTTGTGTAGGTATGTGGAGGTCTTGTGTAGGTATGTGGAGGTCTTGTAAATGTATGTAGTGGTCTCGTGCAGGTATGTGAAGGTCTCGTGCAGGTATGTGAAGGTCTCATGCAGGTATGTGGAGGTCTCGAGCAGGTATGCAGGCGTTCGACTGTTCACACCCCTCATTCTTGATTTACTGAACAAAATGACTTGCATTCCCTTCTTTGCTGCCATTTGGGCCACTTCTTGCTGTCCGTAGTAGTAAACAAAATTTTACTGCCTCATGACAATTTTAATGTGCTGCTTGCTGTAATAGTTTGACCTGATTTTTGGTTTTGTTTCTTGTGAAAAATGAGTTTATATAATGTATTATTGGTTAATTTATATTTTAATACAGTGCTGCTCCAACGTAGAACATTATCATATTCCTTAACATTTTCCCCCTAGATAATTGTTTTATGAGAGGCGTATACATTCATTATATCATCCAAAAACGAGAATTATCATTGTATGTAGCTTCCAAAGGTCTAAGAATTATTCCAGAATGCGGTACCCTGAACGCCAGCGCGGCTTTTGTTATACTTGTGAAGAAGCTTTCTAAGCAGTATAAAACTCCTATAATTAGAGTTACTGTCTGCCTACATTGAGTTCTTGATCGCAAAGTCACAAATTGATGATTCATATAAGGAAGCTTTAATAAATATGTCTTTTTGAGATTGAATTTTCCAGTTCAGAAGCCCTAATTGACTGTTATGTTTTGGTTCAGGCGGTTGTGCGCTACAACATTGAAAATCCTGAGCCAACTGAGGTATTCAGTCTGAGCGTATCTACGAGCATCAATTACGATGCAAAGGTTTGTGACGCAAATATCATTAAAGCATGCGCGTCGTACCTCCTTTACGACGGAGAATCCAACATGGCCGTCATCGAGGTGACTCTCGTGTCTGGCTACATTCCCGATAAGAAAGACTTGAAGCGTATCGTTGGCTACGGCACGGGCATCATCAAGCGTTACGAGTTGGACGGCAGCAAGGTGCTCTTCTACTTCGACCAGTTCACCTCTAAAAAAACGTGTGTCGAATTCTCTTCCACGCAGGAGGCCAAAGTCGAGAATGCGAAGCCTGGCACCGTCAAAGTCTACGATTACTATGAGCCTGAGTTCTCCATCAGTAAGGTGAGGTTTGCCCAGCGACACATCAGGAAGGAAAGTCAATTATTGCACTTTTGCTCGAATGGTCTTAATCCAGAGTATTATAGGATTAATCCGACTGTCTGTTGTTTTCGTATGTTTCTAAAATTATAGGAAGCCAGATAGATTGACTAAAAAAATTAATTTATTCAGTATATTCCAGTCGGAGCTGGCTATCGTCCATTAGTTTTCAGTTTAATTAGGAATATTTTGTTTTTTTACTATGATCTCATCAGTATTGATTAACCTTTTGTATTCAGTTATTGAAGTATCTTTTAGACTAAAATTGAATAAGTTTTGTTCCCACAAGACATTTTTGACAATGGAGCTGAATACATGGCTCATTTCATTGAATCTCAACTTGCCTTGAAAGTATTATTACTCTCAGATCGTTTGAATAGGTTTTTCAAGCTAATGTCTTCATGTTTAGCTGCCCTTACAGGCTGTTTTATCTGCACACAGTGAGAATTTATGATCCTGAAAAGTGTCTTTAATTACTCACTGCACACTGATTAATTTGGGTCAAATTTTTGTCTTCAGGAATGTCCTGTTTTTTGTATTATGGACATTTTATGTGAATTTTTTATAATATTCTATTTTGTATCTTTTAGGAGATAACTGATGTACTGCCCTGTTGACAATTAAGCATGCAATTCATATTTTCTATTTCATCTCAATTCAATACCATTTTCACATCCAATATTGTCCGTTAATCACGTAGTGTAATCAATGTATCAACGCTCATCTGATTAGGGCATATTGGTTAGTCGAAAAATGAAATCCCGTTTTTCCCATCCTCCAGACGTACAAGTTTGCTGAACACTGTTTCTGCAATAACCATCCTGTGCTTGTTGATACGATTGACAGCGGAGTTGAAGATGACATCATCGTTTAGGAAGTTGATGGAGTCGAGGGTGTACCAGTACCAGTAGCAGTCGCTGGCGAACCTGTGACTGATCGCTTCGCTGCAATCGATGACCTAATTGGCGAGCTTGACATGCTGTCCTAAAATGTTTGGCAACCTTATATCCTTACTTCTATATGCATACCATGTATAAACGAAAAAAATACTCTCAAGAAGTGCACCTTTGTATTCAATTTCAGAATTTTATTCCGATGGAGCTAGTGAGCGCAGGTCTATTTTCGTGCAAAGGAAAGTTATATCGTTAACCACGATCTTCTAAAGTCTAAACTTACTTATAACTGTTTGCTCTCATAGTGATGGAGATTCTGTTATGGTTAATTGCAGGCATTGTGACTCCGTTTAGCTTTATTTTCTTGGACTTGTGAACATGTTGACGCATAGCATCCACTCAGATGTTACGCACATTAGTATCTTCAATGAGATTAAATAGACAATTTCATGTGTTGCGCTGAAGTGATAATGAACGTTAGTTTTCATTGCTAACTATTGTATGGTCTCGTCAATGTCACTCTGCTGTAACGAAGAACTTCACTGCTGATTCACCTGTTAATTTAAAAACAATGTTAGAAATTATGAATATGCTTTTGTTTCTCTATTTTACATGCATAATGGATGCTTCATGGACTTGACTAGACGACACTGCGAGTTTCTTTTTCGAAACCATAATATTACTCATTTCAAAATCAGTTTTCATTCTTTGCATTTATTCTGACCGACAAATTGTCAAATAAGATGTATTTTCTAATAAAATAGACATTTTTGAACGATGTTATTTCAGTTACTAAAAATACTAAAATGAATAAATTTGAATTCTATTGAAGGTACTTTTTATTTCACTTTTATAGTTATGGATATTCTAATGTCATAGAATTCAATGCAAGGAAATAATCGTAATAAGAATATCTCTAAAGTTCAAACCTTCCTCTGACGAGCGATTTACAGCGTATTTCTAGACTTAGTGCTCATCGAAATCGTTTGAAAATCATAACTTCTCAAGAAAAATCTGTTGTCTGTATTTGTCGTAGTTTTTGTCTCAAGAAAATGCTTAGCTCCTTAAAGGTGCCCTCGGCCACCTACGTGCCAACCAAAAATTCTGGTTGTAACTATCTCTTGCTGATTGTGGTTTGAGGGTTCAATTTTTATGTTTGCTTGTACTCACAGAAGTGGCCGTCACTTCATACTAACAACACATTAATGAGAATCCTTCCACAGACGCAAGCATTCTGAAAAACTGATCAGTGTTAAGTAAGGTGATACTGTCACCAGACTAGTGACCAATTAATGTCGCATTAGCTAAGCTTTTCCAGCAGCCTTAGCAACAACTGTGGTGATAGTAGTGATGTGTAATGATAGTAGAGATAAATCAGAGCGATGTCGAATGATGTGTTAACGTATAAGGATGTGTGTAATGTGTTATAAGGATGTGGGAAGGTGTACTGGCATGCGGGGAGTGCGAGCGGTTAGAGCAACGGACGCATCAAAGCCAACGGCCATTGAGCAGCAAAAAAAAAACAAAGCAAGCAACGTAAGCAAGCCTGAGCAACGGACGCCCAGCAGGTGGAATATGTCCTATGAGAGCCTCGAAAAGTGGGAAACATTGAAGAGACTAACGGTTAAAACTGCGAACGGACACAAGCAAGACCAACTGCGAAAGGAGGGGCTAAAAGTTAGGAGGCGTGGTTCTAGAAAACACCAACGGAAGATATATAAGCAGCAGTCAGGAAACCTAGATGGTCAGAATAGCAAGGCGATAAGTGTGAACGACAGTGCTAAGAGCGACGACGGTTCTACAGCGGGGGTCTACAAGCTGGGGGAGCGAGTGACATCGGGGCGACAACAAGCAGAAGTCAAACACATCGGTGGGAGGTGAGATTACTTCTGGTATAGGAAACAGGAATAAACTTAATAGGGCACCTTTTTCGTCATAAGCGTAGTAGGGCACCTCTATCAAGACATGCACTTATGGAGGACTTTTTTCTCATTTTTAGGGAGGGAACCTACGGGAACTACGGGACTTACGTAAACTACGGGACCTACGTAAACTACGGGACCTGCGTAACCTACGGGAACTACGGGACCTAAGGGAGCGACGGAATTTACGGAATAAACGGAATTTACGGAATCTACGGGATCAGCCAGGATCAGGATCGGGATCAGAATATAACGGAAGCTGTCGGAATCTATCGGGATACCTACATCTACTACGACTACTACATTTAGGAGTAATTGGAACCTTGGAAAAGTGCACATAAACTTGGGAAAATTTCACCATCAATTAATTTGGAGCTGCTCGGGGTTTCAGCATCATTTGGATTTGATGTCTACGTGATTGCTTCAGAACATCGTCAACAGGAATCAAGTGGAACACTAATTAATACAACTTTACCTTGGGCCCTGTAAACCCAGTGGAGACTGGAACCAGCGAGAAGAGCCTGCACATGCATAGTGTAAACGATAGGTGTGCTGTGCGACATGTAGGGCTACTGAGCGTGTGTGCGTATGGTGTGTGCGTCCGTACGGCGGAAAGATAAAACTGACTTCCCAGGGATGATAATTTTGTTATTGAACTGGTTGATGAAACTGCAGTGATCATTAGGTCAGGAGTATAGTAAATTAGAATTAACAGTGAGGTTAAGTGACAGGATTGGAGTGTTTTCAGTGAAATTTATCGTGCCCGCGTGCATTTAGGATGTATTGTTAGATAGGACAGTGTTTCAACTCAGCAACTACTCGGCATTGTGTGATTTAAATAATTATTGTGAGTGGGATTAATCGATTTGAGGAGATAAAATTACTTTGATTCATTACCTTTTTTTGTGATTTTCATGTGTTTTTCCGTGTGTTTCACCAGTAAATGTTAAGCTTATTAATTGTGTCTATACCCTCCTTGTGTTGGCCTCACTAATGCATAATATAGTATTCATGTCAGGGGGTTTGGATTCCTCCAATTTGCGACGTCTCTCTCTCGTCATGTAAGATCGATTGCATTCAATTAACGTAAAATGTGTATGTAATACACTCATCTTGTAAGAATTCGATTAATGCTCGTAATCATTATGAATTTGTCCTATGACATGTAGAGAGAGAGAGCACGTATCGCCACACAACCATTAAGTTTTCTTCACGGGTTATTTTTAGGTTTTATGATAAACAATCCTTAGATTAAAATGGTTTTTGTATATTTTTTCATTGCACTATATATTGCGACGAATGAGGTATTTATTTATAAACATAGATATATATATAGATAAATATAGATGGATATAGATGTATATGGATTGATATAGATATATATAGATAAATATAGATATATATATAGATGTATATAGATAGATACAGATATATATATAGATGGATAAAGATATATATATATATATATATATATATATATATATATATATATATATATATATATATATATATATACACATATATATGTATACATATATATATAGAGCATATATATCAAAGACTACTATAAACAGGACGAGCACTGCCATATAGCTGACTACGCTAGCGGAGGCCATTGCATTTTTAGTAACATAACATTCTCTATAGGACAAATTGATCAAAACTTACTTCTTCAAGGCAATAGAAGGGTTAAAAAGGTTTTTCAGTGAATTTTAAATCGTTTAGAGCATTGTAATGCTTTGAAATATCAATTTTAGCCAGACTTAACATGTATTATTGAATGAAGAATAGAATAGAATAGAATAGAATAGAAGAATAGAATGAGGCTATAGGAACGAACCTTCTGGCCCATTCTTGGGTTGGATAATTATTTCGATAATTATTCGGTTGTTTACCCAAGTCCCATGCCTTATTTCTAGCCGCGTCAACCATGTCCGCAGCGGGATTCGAACCCGGATCTTCCTGCTCGCAAGCAGATTCGCTCACCAGTCGACCAAGCTGATGATAACTGATAACTTAGTGGCCACTTCATAGAAATCTGAGTTGCTGCAGTTTGACTTTACAAAATGAATTATAGTTAAAACTTTTCCAATGCCAACAAACAAACACAAGCATTCACGTGAATAAACAAACAGACATAGAAGCAAAAACCTATCAAACTGCAGCGATTAGTCAGCCAACCGGGCCTTCTTGACAGAGGCCTGAAGAAAGACTGCATTCTTCTGCTAGTCTTTCTCTGAGGGGTTGACAGCAAATTTGAGGGGTTGACAGCAAATTGAGTGAGTGTAGTAGTTGTCAGAATACTGCCTTTCTTTGACTCGTACAGTTCCTTGACGTCTGAAAATGATGCCGTTGTTTCATTGTCAAGACTGATCTTCTGGCCCTTCTCACTGATCCAGTTGTTGCGGATGCAGTTGTTTAGCAGATGTACTGTGTCAAAAAGGAGTAACCACACACGCTCGTTGTCAAGAGGATGCTTGGCTGTGGCACTGCAATCACGTAGTCGTTCAAACAGCTTACAATACTCCTGATTCACCTTGTGGTTGTCTGTAATAGACCCGATGACACGTTCACTTTCCCTCTCAACAGCAGCTGCACCCTCCTTCACACGCTCAAGCTTGTATGGTGCCGTCAGCTTGTGCACGGGTGTCATACATCATCACACTAGGCCCTTTGTGCAGCGACTTCATCATAACACACAGAATAGAAGTGGCCTTGCAGTCTCAGTTGAAGGGTGGACAGCACTAGTGGACTACTTGCATTTTTTCCCGTGGGAAATATAATATATTTTCCACGGGAAAAAATGCAAGCAGTCCACTCCCGTGCTGTCGCTAACACAGCGCTGACAGAGGCGATTACGATCCAGTAGTTTACTATATGAAGGGTGGACAGCACTAGTGGACTACTTGCATTTTTTCCCGTGGGAAAAAATGCAAGTAGTCCACTAGTGCTGTCCACCCTTCAGTTGTTCTTGACCATGCCACTCAGCAACCCACCAGAAAATGGAACAGTTGGGCGAATCTGTACTTCATCTACCAAGAGTAACACATTCTTCAGTTGCAGTGTCTGGACTTTGTCAAATGTTTCCCTCAGCACCTGGTCCTTGTCAATGGATGAAGTGATGTACTACAGCTTGCGTTTACATGGCAGCACCAAAAAGTCTCTGAGCTGATCATAATTACACTTAGGGTATGATTGAAGAGCAAAACAATAACCATTCATGGAAAACTGCTTCTGTGATAAAAGTTCCAACTGACGTGTCAAAATTACTAACTTCTTCTCCTTCTCGGTGTCGACATAGGCTGACGTGTGAGCTTGAAGGTTGACAACATTTTGGATCGTTTTGTCAAACGGGATGTCATACATAGTTCATTGCCAAACGCACAGTTTCGTCGGACTGTGTAGACGATCTCAAGCCATTGTTGGGATGAAGTGTCTTAAACAGTGGTACTAATGCCGTTCTTGAACTCACCGAACGTCAGTGGGGACCACAAAGTGGTTTTTTTTCGACAATCATTGACAGGCTGCACTCACTGAAGTAGTCGGCCATGAACAAAAACACAAACCTTTCTTTCGATTTTGAAATAATCAAGTTCTTATACTGCTTCTGCAGGTTACGTTCAGGTTTGAAAGTATCAAATGAAGTAATCTTATCCTTCTGAAGAAAATACCTCAGTTATTGGTCTTCAACTTTCGCCGGGCGAGGTGCAGGTTTTGGAGATGGCAGATATGAAGCAGGCACATTGAAGATACTGGGAGGGATTTCAGGTCCCTTAGAACCACCATGCATTTTGATCAAAGGTGGGTCAGCACCCCAGTGTATCTCACAAATGAAAAACTTGTCTCGATCAACAACAAAGTTTTCACGAGGTGGAATAACATCAAGCCACTTATGTCTCTCAGACTGCTCTTTCGGCAGGCAAAACATGCGGCGCCTGTTTTCCTTATTGTAATTACCCTGACAGTTCACAACCCCCACTTGTTCGGCGTTTTTAAAACATATAATTAGAATTAAACTTTGTAAACAAACAGTATCCACTTAGAAATGCAGCCATGTGCCTCGAAATAAACAACAATGTCCGATTCAAACCGAGCGGCAGACTACGAAAAAGCTCGAACTGTGACAGTTGATGATTAACTGAGCTCACTCAGCTCAGTGAACTGGCCTCCGCTAGCAACGTCAGCTATATGGCCGTTCACGTCCTGTTTATAGTAGTCCTTGATATAATACATATACATATATATTATATATAACATATATATATATATTATATATGATATAATATATAATATATATATTTATTGCACGATGAATTGCGAACAAATGGTAAAAGGGGTTTTATACCTTCCCTTTATTGCACAACAAATTGCAAAATGGTAAAAGTTACAAAAATGATTCCGAGAAGCACTCCAAATTAGGTAGCAAGGATGTTTCCAAACGACAACCATTACAGCGACAGCAGAAGTGAACAGGTGTTATCATTCGGACCGCAGCGGCTCGATTGTCAAGTGTAAAACCTTAGTCAAGAATAGTAGGACTGTAGGGCCGCTAAAATATCGTGATTATTTTAGTATTAAATAATATTAAACTTAGTAATATTTAAGAGTAAATCTTTATAATTATTTCACGCCACTTGTGATCGTTTTTTTAAGTCTAAATTCAATCATGGTCGTGACTTCAAATTGTAACTCTCATCGTTTATAGAAGAGCGTAGCGAACCACAGGTTCTCAAACTAAACGCCCGTCAGTCCGTGCATAACCATTATCCAGTGAACAACAAGTGTATTCGTGCTTTCAGTCTCTCTGACGGGTAAGTTTCTATTGACATGTTGTTAGGGAGTTTGACGCTTCACTTAATTACTAGTTATTCCTTAAACTTATCATTTTAGCCTGGCCTAGACGTTCCTCTGTAGGTTTAGCAGTTGGTGTAATTCCGGTGATTGTTTTTCGGTAATTCGACGGATCTCTCGTCGTATATTATTCCACAATGCGGTAAATAATTTACCTAGTGTCTGCAGTATTCGTATTGTTGAGATTTGAGTTTATCATGCAGCCTGTAATTCAAAATGAATTATTAGGGTTTCCCTTTGCATAGCCTTAAGCAACAGTTCTAACCAAGATTTCCTTTTGCAAAACAATGAGTTAATTGACAGCTAATTTGTACACCAAAATTTCATTTCAGGTAGTCACGTTTCATTCGAATGATTTTGTTTGTGTTTGAAGAAGTGTTGGTGTAGTATACCTCGAATAATAACTATTGCGTCAGGCAGTAAATATCGCTGGCAAGTTCCGTATCACTCGAGTCTCTACGTTCGAGTATTGTATGATGGGCACACTAAAAAGATCGACCAGCCGTTTTGATACTGTAATTAAATCCCACAGCCTCGGGGAGAAGCTGTCTATAGAGATCTCGTGTTGTATTTCTTTAACTGACAGCTAATTAGGCACCATGCCTCAGTGTTTTACTCAGTGGTTGTCGTATAATACTGTCTCAGGATATTAATACTTCTGCTAAATTTTGTATTGATTTCGAGTTACTTAATAGTCCTTGTTCGGACAGGTCTCGGTTTACGGATTGCAAGCTCTCAATTTCGATCTACGATCTTGGCCTTAACTTCTGCTCTGAGTTTGATCGTATCCAATAATAAATCTGCAAGCAACGAAGTCGACTGTATCACTTCCCTCGAAGAACATCACCCGCAAAATACCTACTACAAAAAACTAACGCGTTCCCTAAAGTGGTGACTCCTGTGAAGAAATACCCTCCTTCAAAACATTCATATGAAGCTTAAAAAACAACCCCAGTGAAGAAACATTCCCAGTGAAGAAACATTTTCCCGCAAAAAGTTCATATCAAGCTCAAGAAACAGCCCCAGCGAAGAACAACTCCATTGACGAACACTTCCCTGTGGAACTCGATCCTCCTCCAACCAACGGCCGAAAGTCATAAAACGATCAAGAAATTCCTTTGAAGCCAGGCATCAGCTCTACAGAGGAGGCAACAGCAAGCACCTTCGCTGCACCAGCAGACTTGTAGAGACTCGGAAATATCGTAATTAATTTAGAATGATCTTAGGTTCGATACAAAAATATAATTTATTTTAGTAATATTTTTGGAGTTAATTTTTATGCGTTTCATGTCATTTGAAACTAGTATTTTAAGGTTAAAAATTAAATCGTAGTTACAACTTCAAATTGTAACCCTCGTTTATAGAACACCATAGTCAACCACGAGCCTATAGGCTAAGTGCCCGTCAGTTTCCTCGCAACTGTTACCCAGTGAACAGCAATTTTATTCGCGCTCTCAGTCTCTCTGACGGGTTTCAGTTTCAGGTTTCAGTTTCGGTCTACGATCTCGGCCCCCATTTCTGTTCTAATTTTGATCATGTTCATGAATAAATCTGCAAGCTACAGAGACGATCGTATCACATCCTTCGAAGATCATCACCCACAAAATAATCACTACAGAAAAATAACGCGTTCCCGAAAGTGATAAAATAACACGTTCCCTAAAGTGGTGACCCTGTAGGGCCGCTAAAATATCTTGATTATTTTAGTAATAAATAATATTAAACTTAGTAATATTTTAGAGTAAATCTTTATATATATTTCACGCCACTTGTGAATGATTTTTTAAGTCTAAATTTAATCATGGTCGTGACTTCAAATTGTAACTCTCGTCGTTTATACAAGAGCGTGGTGAACCACAGGTTCTCAAACCAAACGCCCGTCATTCCGTGCATAACCATTATCCAGTGAACAACAAGCGTATTCGTGCTTTCAGTCTCTCTGACGGGTAAGTGTCTATTGACATGTTGTAAGGGAGTTTGGTACTTCACTTAATTACTAGTTATTCCTTAAACTTATCATTTTAGCCTGGCCTAGACGTCCCTCTGTAGGTTTAGCAGTTTGTGTAATTCCAGGGATTGTTTTTCGGTAATTCGACGGATCTCTCGTCGTATATTATTCCACAATGCGGTAAATAATTTACCTAGTGTCTGCAGTATTCGTATTGTTGAGATTTGAGTTTATCATGCAGCCTGTAATGCAAAATGAATTATTAGAGTTTCTCTTTGTATAGCCTTAAGCAACAGTTCTAACCAAGATTTCCTTTTGCAAAACAATGAGTTAATTGACAGCTAATTTGTACACCGAAATTTCATTTCAGGTAGTCACGTTTCATTCGAATGATTTTGTTTGTGTTTGAAGAAGTGTTGGTGTAGTAAACCTCGAATAATAACTATTGCGTCAGGCAGTAAATATCGCTGGCAAGTTCCGTATCACTCGAGTCTCTACGTTTGAGTATTTTACGATGGGCCCACTAAAAAGATCGACCAGCCGTTTTGATACGGTGATTAAATCCCACAGCCCCAGGGAAAAGCTGTCTATAGACATCTCGTGTTGTATTTCTCTAACTGCCAGCTAATTAGGCACGATGCCTCAGTGTTTTACTCAGCGGTTGTCGTATAATACTGTCTCAGGATATTAATACTTCTGTTAAATTTTGTATTCATTTCGAGTTACTTAATAGTCCTTGTTCGGGCAGGTCTCGGTTTACGGATTGCAAGCTCTCAATTTCGATCTCCGATCTTGGCCTTAACTTCTGCTCTCAGTTTGATCGTGTCCAATAATAAATCTGCAAGCAACGAAGTCGACTGTATCACTTCCCTCGAAGAACACCATCCACGAAATAATCACTACAGAAAAATAACTCGTTCCCTAAAGGATCATATGTGGGTGATGGCAATGACCACCAAAACGTCACGATTTTCTGGCGGTGATTGGCCAATTCTTTGGGAGGCGGGATGCCAGATGTTTGGGGTACGAACCATTTCTGGGGTTACCACTTTAGAGTCACGAGTTTAGGGAACGTGTTATTTTGCTGTTGTAATAATTTCGTGAGTGATGTTCTTCGAGGGAAGTGATACGATCGGCTTCGTAGCTTGCAGATTTATTATTTGACACGATCAAAATCAGCAGAAGTTAAAGCCAAGATCAAGGATCGAAATTGAGAAATTCGTTGACTGAGACTGGAACTGAAACTGAACAGAACCTGAAACCGAAACTGAAACCTGCCCGGATAAAGACCAATAAGTAACTCAAAATAAATACAGAATTTAGCAAGAAAAATCAATAGCACAAGGTAACTTTATAATACAACTGTCGAGTAAAACATTAAAGAATCGCACCTAATTAGCCGGCTGCTAAAGAGAACACAAAACGAGATATCGATAGGCAGCTTCTACCCGAGGCTATGAAATTTAATAACCGTATCAAAATAGCTGGTCGATCTTTCGTAATGCTCATCATAAAATACCCGAACGTAGAGACTTGAGTGAGACGAAATTATACAATGAATTTGATAGCTGATGCAAAAGTTGTTATTCAAAGTGTTCTATATTTAGATTAATTATAAATCTTGGAGTAACGCAGATCAAAGCACAACTTCATATCTACGCAAAGCTAAAATGATAAATTTAGGGAATATATGGTAGGTAAGTGAAACGCATTACTTCCTAACACATGGTCAATGGAAAACTTACCCGTCAGAGAGACTGAAAGCGCGAATAAGATTACTGTACACTGGGGAACGGCTGTGAAGGAACTGACGGGCACTTAGCCTATAGGCTCGTGGTTGACTATGGTGTTCTATAAACGAGAGTTACAATTTGGAGTTGGAACTTCGATTGAATTTTTAACTTTAAAATACTAGTTTCAAATGACGTGAAATACGTATAAAAATTAACTCTAAAATATTACTAAATTTAATATTATTTAATACTAAAATATTCACGATATTTTAGCGGCCCTACAGATGTTTGAACGTTACTGTGGCCGATGAGTGATACAAAAGAGATAGAAGCAGTCAGACTCGAACCCATGCTCCCCGAGTTGATTTTATTCTTCTTACAGAGCTTTACACCACTTGGCTCCGACAAATATTCTCATAACAACGTTTGAACAAGTTTTAATTAAACAATATTTCATGTTAGTATGTAATTTTAACCGTTTAACTCCAACGGTAAACAAATTCACGATATCCCACTAAAAAGAAAGATAGTGGCAAACAAACACTATTTCAGTGACTTGAGTTTCGAGTTCAACATGTGAAATCTTCTGAGGATTTGCTTGTCCTCAGTATTTTAGGGGAGAATTTTTTTGGCTCCCACGATAGTTATGCTTTAGAAAGAGTGACAGGCCAGACGCCGTTCGTTTATGATTTATCTATATAAAGACTTTGTTTTCCTACCGATGTAGCATTGTATTTTGGAACATTGAATTTTTCATGATTGCTGTAAATAATGTTCAACCATTAGCTTGACAAAAGCATTACATTCATACATTTAATAAACAAGTGTAAGAAGAAACTAACTAAAAGCAATTCTGCACACAACAAGCTACAAGTATATGACTTGTACAAGTCCTTAGCACAAATATTTCGGTGTTTTACATGTGATCGTGAGACAACTTTTATAAAAAATTCAAAGTGATTTCTAAATGCTGCAAGTTATTCTGGAACCAATTTTGCTGTAAAATGAAAAAGCTAAGCTTAGAGTGGTGTTTGCTATTATTTAAACAATTCCTGTAAAAACATTTTTATGAAGTTCAACAGGAGCAGCCATCATAACAAATAAAAAATACGTGCACAGAAATTACATTGGTATACAAAAAAAATTTCTCTGGCATGAAATTTAAGAACGGTTTTAAACTACCTTGAGGGTGCTGAATTCAAATCTGATCTTATATTTTCTCTATCACATCACTCTTACATCTTTTCATTGATAGTTCTAAAAGAAGTTTGAAATGTGTTCTGTTACAGAATGTAAGTAAGTGTGGCTCTGTATCAATAGATCATTCTGTACAACTTAAAGAAGAATACAGTAGAGTTCCTGACAATCGGACACCTGACAACCGGACCAACATGACAACCGGAAATGCAATGAATATTATTAGCATTGTTTACAATGTTTTCATTTAAATCGTTTTAAATTTGTTTTCTTATTTTCAGAATTTGCTATGAAATTTAATTTCATAAAGCCCATCATGTGTGAAGCTGGTGAATCCATTTCTGGAGCAAAGAGATGAACAATGTTTAACATTAAATGTAAAACTTGAGTTTATAGATAAAAAGGAGAATGGTGTAAACGCAAGTGATTTAATGGAAATGTATAACATTCGAAGATCAACTTTATATGATGTACTTAGTTCAAAAATAACAATTTTTGAGCGAGCTCAGTTAAAAAACAGCAAAAAAAGCGACGATAAAAAGCTTTTTCACCAGCCATCTTCTGTGATCTAGGACGAAAATCTCCACGAGTGGTTTGTTGCAAAGCGCTCCGAAGGCGTGGCAGTCTCCATGCCCATGATTATGACTAAAGCTAAACAACTGAATGAAGATTTAAAAGTAAACTTAAGATGTAAATTTAATGTTGGTTGGCTACGATTTTTCAAAGAGCGTTACGGAATAAGGGAGCTAAACATCACTGGAGAAAGGAAATCTGCTGACCCTAAAGCTGATGCTCAATTTTGAGCGTCTTTTCAATTAATTCTATCGGAATATGAACTTACAGCAGATGAAGTGAATAATGCTGATGAGACAGGAATCAACTGAAGTGCTTATCGACTAAAACTTTAGCACATTGTGGTGAAAAATAAGCTACAGGCTTCAAGCCTAACGTGGAGCGTTTAACTGTTCTCGTGTGTGGGAACGCATCGGGCAAACACAAATTAAAACTTTTAGTGATATGAAAATCTGCTCGTCTTCGGGCATTTCTGAGGACTCAGAGGAATTCTCTGAGATCCAAGACAGGGCTTCATGTATTGCATGCAGTTCACATTCTATTACTTCTTTTTGTGGGTGAAGTTTCATATTTAACGTGAATCCTGTTGAAGGGACCACAACCACGGTTGAGGAGGAACAAGTAGGCTTGATAACTCGCGAACTATCTGGGAGTATAGCTTGTTGTAATCTGCAAACTTTGTGTCAATTAGTTCATTATAGGTTTGGATAACTGATTGAGAGGTTAATAAAGACACAGAAGGTAAAAGTTCAGTCAAAATGCAATCATCCATTTTGAATCAAGGAGGAAGTGGCGAGATTATTGGTGCTGCATTTGCAGAGAGAGTTGAGAGACCAACTTTGGGAAAAATAGCTCTCGCACTCGAAATGAAGGTGAATAGGGAAGAAGAACCAATTTGAGAGATATTTAACTTCTGAACCAGCTCAGAAGTGGATACATTGAGAGGCAGCTGGAGCAGTCGACAGTAGTATCTGCATCTATTTCTTCTCAGTGTAGAGCCAAAGGTGGAATGACGGCCTCTATTTGAAGGGAAGGGGTAGGAATAATTTTACGGCACCCAGTTGCAATGCGCAGACATCGGTTCTGGATGCGGTTCAACTTGATGAGATTACTGGGGGCTACTGCTCCATATAATGGTATTGCATAATTGAGACGACAGCAAACGAGAGTTTTATACAGTTTTAGTAATACCTCATGGTCAGCACCCCAGTGCCTATGGGATATCGATAGTAGTAGGTTTAGAATTAGAATGAAGGTTTGTTTCAAGTAATTTATTTGAGGTTCCCATCGTAGGTGGGGAGCATCTAAAATTATTCCAAGATATTTATAGCTTTTCAAAAATTAGAGGTTGTCTTCACAAGAAATTAGGGAGTGGAGTTACTCTTTTATTAGTGAACCACGCAGTTTTTGTTTTTGTACAATTTATTTTAAGGCCCCACTGCTGCGACCATGTATAAAGAAAATCTATTTGCATTTGAAGTTTGTTGGTTGTTACATGCAGGTCCTTGTGTGCTGTAAAAAAGGTTAGGTTATCTGCATATTCACACGACTGCACCCCTGTTTGAATTGGAATATCGGACATCATTAGATTGAAAAGCATGGGAGACAGGATACTAGCGTGTGGAACACCGCTTTTAGCTCTTTTTACTGAGGAGTGAGAGTCGTCAAAGTATATCTGGAAAGAACAGTTAGTTAGCTACGAGTGAAGCCATTGTCATCTTCTGGTTCAAGGCTGGGATTCTGCCAACCAGACGGTGAATTTTAATTTACTATGAGTTTAAAATTGTCTGCGTTATAGCACCAACACGAGGAGAACTGAAAGACCAATTGAGCTTTAGTACTCAGCTTTATTTTCTGCATATCAATCATGGCCCCAAGGAAAGTGGTCAAATCTTCAGGGTTTCCGTCCACGGTGATGTAAGCCACACGAGGTGTCGCACCAGGAGTTGGTCTTGCAGCAGCAGTATCTCAGTGATACAGGGAGTGGCGAGTATTGAAGTCCCAGTGTCCGGGACTTAAACTTGTTCCATAGGATAAATGACGAGGTCGTTGAAAGTTGAGTTTATTGAAGCAGTGATCTAAGAACAAGAATACTATTTAGACTAGGAGAAGTAATTATGCTAAGATTAAAACTACAACATTGATTATAACTAACATTAGTGGCAGCAGAACATGGCACATTTGCTTAGAAGCTAATAAGTAGTACTGGCAGCAAGAATGGCAAGCATGATCATCTTTTCAATATGCCTATTCTAAAATACTGGTCAAACATAATACTGGCCATTGAGGCTGACTGAAAACCCTGGCAGCTATACTGAACTAGAGTAATGGCATTAACCTCTCAGTTCCAGCTCAAATAACAAGTTGCTGCCACATGTACACAGAAATATAATTTCCTTTTGAAACAGTACTAGGATAAAGATGATTCCTTTAGGAAAGAAAGCATATGACTGAAGGTGCAAGTATAAATGGCTTGAGGTTTACCAACCTCAGAGTCAAAGAAAAATATCCTATACAACACAGTTAGAAATGCCTGAATGCTTCTACGCAAGAGGGAAATGTACTGCAAAATTATTGCCCAAAAATACAGTGAACTACTATGATTGACACATCAATGCACGAGTAACGCTTTGAAACATAAATAGCTGCTGCCATTCGGCATCACAAATGAAAAAGAAAAAGGTTAACTGTATTCAGCAATAGGCACTATATATTACGCCGAAAAAACTATACTCTTAGAGCACACTCAATTGAGAACACAAAAATTGTTTAAGGAACTTTTCTTTCTAATGTAAGGTAGTGTGAAACCCTTCTACAACTACATTGAACACATTATAATGCTGCTGTAGACCAGAAATCATTTTTCTAAATTCTACACTGAATGTTCTACTCCTATGAATGGGAACTAGTTAAAATAAATGAAGAATTGGCTATGCATGTAGCATGCATTTTGTAATTTAATGTACAACCAAGACTCTACTGAGCAGGAAGAAATGAACACATTTAGTTTATCACAAACACACTGACGAGATAACTTCCTAGCCCACATGAAATAAATACACTGACACTTGTCGATATCACACATAAATTCCACAGCTATGCATGTACTAGAACACTGGTAGAAATATATGTGAGAGGGTTAGAAAAATCACAGCAGCGTGATTACGCTAACTAGGTTTATTTCAGTGAACACAGTTTTGGTTATTGTACAGACACAAATGTTTACATGGTAATGGCAGCCACAAGAATGGTACCGGAACCAGAGAACGCGCTGAGAAAATGGTTCTCTACCACTAACAGATTCTAAACGCATTTTGTTACATGAGTATTCACCACAGCGTTATGCATTAACCTTAAACATACAAAAGTCGAACACATTTAAGGTGGAACATTTAAACATTCAACACTCCTTCTCACATTGAATGTGCTTCTCAAAAAAAACTACACCTAGCTTCCTTCTCAACCTAGAGAACTTCTCGGCACTTAGACCCTTAGTAAAGATATCAGCAAGCATATCATTCGAAAGACAATACACGAGATCAACTTCCTTATTCCTTACAAGATCACGAACATAATGAAATTTTATATCAATATGCTTACTTCTACCATGATATTTGGGAATCTGGGCACTGTTACTTCTGTCACCAGCCCAATCTGCATCTGAATAACCAACACAATTATCAGAGCAATTACTGTGTAAGAAACCTATATCAGAAGTACCTTTCAAATATCTAAATATTCGCTTCACACACGTCCAATGATTCTTACGAGGCTCTGAACAATATTTAGCAACATTATTTACAGCAAACGTGATGTCAAGACGCGTTCTTGTCGACTGGTACAAAAGACTACCTACAACATTTTGGTATAAGTCTTTGTCACATTCCTCAACTTCATCTGAAGTTGTTACAAAGTCCGCATTAACATCTACAGGAGTAGCAACAGAATTTGCATTATCCATGCCAAACCTAGACAACAGGGCCTTAGTATAAGCAGACTGCTCTAGGAACACTTGTGTTTGAGTCTGCATCACTTACACCTAAGAAATAGCTAAGTTTTCCAAGATCTTTCATTTTGTACTTGGCACTGAGGCACAACTTTACCTCATTAATCTCATCAAGACTGTCAGACGCTATAATAATATCATCTACATACACAGTAATGATACACAATCCCTTATTACTAACACGGGTATAGATGCAACCACCATTTTTGGACTGTTTGAAGCCCAATTGCTTCAAATGACCATCAAGAGCTGTGGTCATTTGACACTTAGGGGACTGCTTCAGTCCATACAGAGACTTATTCAATTTACAAACAAGATTTTTTTGCCTTCTGAAAGAACACCTTCTGGCTGAGTCAAGTAAATTTCCTCACTGAGCTCACCATTCAGAAATGCAGTAGCCACATCCATATGATGAAGCTGCATATTATGCTAAGCTGTAAGAGCTAAAATAGCTCTGACTCAAAGAACTGACTCAAACTTTACTACAAGACTGAAAGTTTCATCAAAATCAACTCCAAACTTTTGATCATACCCCTCAGCAACAAGCCGAGCTTTGTACGAGTAAACACTTTCATCAGGACCAGTTTTCTTTTTGAAAATCCATTTACACCTGATTGATTTCTTGTTCTGTGGACTGTAAAAGAGACCAGACATTGTTTGTATTTATGGATGCCATTTCCTCCTCCATAGCTGCTTTCCACAGTTTGGACTTAGGTCCATGAAGTGCTTCCTCTACATTTACAAGAATATCTAATTTATCTTCAGCCAAGCCCACCCATTCTCCATATCTATCAGGAGCAGCTCTGTTCTTAGTTGAATGAAGGAGCTCCAACTCTCCTTCTGAATCCTCATGTTTTTCTTCTTGAGGGAAGGACCAAGGAACACACTCAATTTCTTTTGAAGGCTCCTTCTCAAATGACATAAAATGAGATTCATTAAATACCACATCTCTACTCAACAAGACCTTTTGGCATTGAAATCATACAGCCTATTTCCTTTAGTTTCACTCTAGAAAAAGGAAGTCTATGGCTCTTGCCATCACATCAATTTTCACAAAAAACATTCTCATTTCCTAAAGAACAATCAAAACCTCTAACAAGATCAAGAGACTTCAGTTTCTTAAGATTATCAAATCCTAGACGACAAAATCTCTTGTGCCACAACAGGTCATCCGAGGAGACACTCGAGCATTTTGCGGCTACATGATAGTAACAATCTAGTCTATAAAGTCTTCCTACCTTATCACCAGCAACTATCAACTCATTATTTTCATCTACAATCTCACATGTGCTTTTATTGAAATGGGTTTCCTTACCACATTCTGCATTCTGGGAACCAGAAATCAAATTGCAAGCTAGCTCTGGCACAAACAACACATTTTTTCCAACACAATTCTTTACCTGCATATTAGGTAGTATTATTTTAAGACGCACATCTCTAACTCCAACACCCTTCAAAGCTCTACCACCACCAATTTCAACTCTTACAGGAGAAGATAGATCAGAGTAAGATGAAAATTCACTTTTCTTGTTGCACATGTGCTGAGTAGCACCTGAATCAACTATCCAAGATTCACAGTCAACAATATCTATAGGAAAAGCACTAGTAAACATAATAGTTTCACCTGTAGATGAACTTCGTGCATCTACTGCTTTGTTTGCTTGGAATGTTCTATTTTCTTTTCTCAGTCTTTCTTCATAGACTCTACACTGTCTCTTAATGTGGCCTTCTTTACCACACTTAAAACACTTAATGAGCTTTTTGTTTCTTTTGAAACTCACTAGCAATTTTTCACTGGAGTCTGAAGTACCAGGGCCACCTCGCTGTCTTCTTCCTTCATTTAGGAGACGCTCAGTTACAACTTCCCACGCTGGTATCTTTTCATGTGCTTCAAAAGCAGTTACCAGAGAAGAAAACCTATCTGGTAGTGATGATACTAGGATGATCACACGCTCTTCTTCTACTATAGCATCACCAATGATGGCCAGCTCCTCAAAGAGTTCAACAAACACTTTTAGATGATCTTGCAGATTTTGACCATTTTCCAACTTCATGTTGAACAGCTTTTTCTTCAGCTTGAATTTGTTTGCCCAAGGCTAAATCTCGGCAAGATTCAAACTTCCTCCGAACTGCCTCATCTGCCGTTGAGGATATAGTTTCAGTGCCTTGAACTATATCCCACAGTTTATCCTTCACAAGACACATCCTCATATGTATCTTCCATGTTGGATAATTTCTCTCGTTGAGTGGCTTCATGCAACTTTTACCACTGTTAGAGTCTGCCATGTTCTTCACACTTGCTGCACTGTGTTAAGTCAACAAACTTCTACGCTTCCTTGTAGTCACCACAGTTTGCTTCGAGACTTACTGTGTTCACTGAAGATTTATCTTTGGAGTGTGTTCTGGGCCCATAACCTTTGTTAGAAGGTTAGAAAAATCACAGGAGCGTGATTACGCTAACCAAGTTTATTTCAGTGAACACAGTTTGGTTATAGTACAGACACCAATGTCTACATGGCAACGGCAGGCACAAAAATAGGACTGGAACAAGAGAACGCGCTGAGACAATGGTTCTCTACCACTAACTGACACTAAACGCATTCTGTTACAAGAGTATTCATCACAGCGTACACATTAACCTTAAACATACTAAAGTCGAACACATTCAAGGTGGAACATTCAAACATTCAACAGAAACAGCTTCAGCCCAGAATGTTTTAGGCAACTTTGAGTCAGACAACATAGCTCTCACTGCTTCAGGAACTGTTCTGTTCATTCTTTCAGCAACTCCATTTTGTACAGGGATCTTAGGTACAGTCTTTTGAATAACAATTTCATTTATCTTCAGATATCACCCAAAATCAGTAGACACATACTCTCCACCATTGTCTGTGCGCAGGATTTTAATTTTGTGATCATAGTGAGTTTCAACAGGAGATTTGAACTCAGTGAACACCCCAAAGACATCACTCTTGTTTTTGATAATGTACACTCAAGTGTACCTTGAATAATCATCAATGAATGTTACAAAATAACTACCACCTCCCAAAGAGCTAGGATTAATTTTTCCACAAACATCACTATGGATTAGCTATAAGGGCTTACGCACTTTTCCATTCTATTCTAGAAAAAGGAAGTCTATGGCTCTCGTCACCACAACAATTTTCTCAGAAAATATTCTCATTTCCTAGTGAACAATCAAAACCTGTAACAAGATTACGAGAATTCAGTTTCTTAAAATTATCAAATCCTAGATAGCAAAATCTCTTGTGCCACAACACGTTATCCGAGGAGACACTCGAGCATTTTGCGGCTACATGATAGGAACAATCTAGTCTATAAAGTCCTCGTCTTACGACCAGCAACTATCAACTTATTATTTTTATCTACATTCTCACATGTGCTTTCATTGAAATGGGTTTCCTTTGCACATTCTGCACTCTGGGCAACAGATATTAAATTGAAAGCTTGCTCTGGCACAAGCAACACATTTTTACAACACAATTCTTTACGTACATACAATAATACATGCAAAACTGCAGACTTCAAAACTACGAAACTTCAAACTGCTATTTTGGTTTAGAAACTGCGCTTCCAAAAATGTACTAGTCGATGTGCAGCTGCTTTACCGCCGACAGCTTTTCAAAAGTAAACAAAGCAAAAGTATGTAGCTCAGAAATCGTAGTAGATATTTAGTACTACAGAGTAAATCCTTATATATGGAGCGTAAAACTAAAGTAAGATGTGCAATGAAGAAAGGAGCTGGTGTTACGAAGAAAAAACGATTAAGTATAGACAAGAAATTAAAAATTATTGAAAAGTTTAAAGCAGGAATGAAAGTTATGGCGATTTCTCGTGAAACTGGAGTTCCTGAATCCACCGTTAGACTCACTATTCAAAATAATGATAAAATTGAGGGGCATGCCAGACACGTACCTAATGCAGTATCGCAAAGTAGAAAAAGTTGCAAAGAAGAGTTGATTGCTGTTACTGAATCTATGCTATACCAATGGGTTCAAAGCCAAAGAGAGAATGACGTACAACTGAGTCAATACCTTATCCAGACAAAAGCTCTGTCTGACAGAAGCTAACGCTCGTGAGGAATATTTAGAAATAGAAAGCAGGAATACTGAAGAAAATTATAATTGTAGAGCGTTAGCTGAGTTTAATGAACTTACAACTGAACTTCAGGAGAAGGCATCAGAAGCAGAAAGGGATCCCAAGAGGCTAAAATCATTCCAGCGATCTATTGTCGCAGTAATGAGCTATTATAGAGAAGAATAAATAGCTTATCTATAGATTCTACTTTATTTGCATTTTCATATATACAAATTAACTATGTAACTGTATCCGAGAGACTTACAATTTCAGTTAAATCTACTTTCATATCATGTTTGTAGAAAAATATAACTTTATATTGTAACATCTACGCTTTGTGTATTCAATAGATTCACATATAAACTGATAATATGATGATTTTTTTCCATTATCCTAAACGTCAATTCTGTTTTTTTACAAAAAGAAATTTCTGAAAACTCGAGCAATTTGCATTGGTGTACGTAAATAACAGAGTGACGGAGTTTTCAATTTTTCTGTATTTATAAATAAGTTTCACCTGCACTCGGTTTTCCTTGATGGGTCTTCAAAACTGCGGTGCTTTCAAAACTGCGCAGCAATTTCGGAACGAGTTAGCGCAGTTTTGCAGGTATTACTCTATTAGGTAGTGTTACTTTAAGACACATCTCCAACTCCAACACCCTTCAAAACTCTACCATCACCAATTTCAATTCTTACAGGAGAAGATAGATCAAAGTAAGATGAAAATTGACTTTTTTAGTTGCACATATGCTGAGTAGCACTTGAGTTTCACCTTTAGATGAGCTTCGTGCACCTACTTCTCTGTTTGCTTGGGATGTTCTATTTTCTTTTCTCAGTCTTTCTTCATAGACTCTACACTGTCTCTTAATGTGACCCTCTTTACCACACTTAATGAGCTTTTTGTTCTTTTTGAAACTCACTAGCAATTTTTCACTGGAGTCTGAAGTACCAGGGCTGCCTTGCTATCTTCTTTCTTCATTTAGGACACACTCAGTTACAACTTCCCACGATGGTATCTTTTCATTGGCTTCAAGAGCAGTTACCAGAGTAGAAAAGCTATCTGGTAGCGATGATAGCAGGATGATCACACGCTCTTCTTCTTCCATGGCGTCACCAATGATGGCCAGCTCCTCAAAGAGTTCAACAAACCCTTTTAGATGATCTTGCAGATGTTGACCATTTTCTAGCTTCATGTTGAACAGCTTTATCTTCAGCCTGAATTTGTTTGCCCATGATTTCTTCTGAAATATGTTCTGAAGTTTCCTCCAAATAGAATAGAAACAGTCGGCTCCCCCAGCAAGTAGAGTTGACTTTGATCCACTCCCAGGATAATGGTGGCCAAGGCTAAATCTCGGCGCGATTCAAAGTTTCTCCGAGCTGCCTCATCTGCCGTTAAGGATATAGTTTCAGTGCCTTGAACTATATCCCACAGTCTATCCTTCGCAAGACACATCCTCATGTGTATCTTCCATGTTGGATAATTTCTCTCATTGAGTGGTTTCATGCAACTTTTACCACTGTTAGAGTCTGCCATGTTCTTCACACTTGCTGCACTGTGTTAAGTCAGTAAATTTCTACGCTTCTTTGTAGTCACCACAGTTTGCTTCGAGACTTACGCACTTCACTGAAGATTTATCTTTGGAGCGTGTTCTCGGTCCATAAACTTTGTTAGAAGGTTAGAAAAATCACAGGAGCGTGATTACGCTAACCATGTTTATTTCTTCTTCTTCTTTGTCGTGTTTATTTGGGGCTTCGTAAACTAGTCCATGTAGCCCCAGGTCTGAAGGTAGGTTGATTTTTCCCTTGTTCACGATGTTTCCTTTGTTCCAACCTGCAAAAAGAGAGAAGTTCAAATATTTAGCAAAGGATAGCAAGGATTCTGCTTTTCCATGTTCTATAAATCTTTCAATATAAACAATATTTCATTCCACAATTTATTTTTCTCCTATTTTTTGTATATTACTTTCAAGGTCTACTGTTAGTTGCTAAGGCATGCCCGACCCAGTGCCACGCACAAGTTGTTATATCCGTACTGAAGGTCCAGCCTGGGTAGCGCAGCCTGAAGCTTCTTAAAGCCCAGAGGCAAAACTAACTTATATGACCAAAAAGATCTTAACAAAACAACTCATGAGGGCATATCTCTGAAGGAGTGAAATTAGGGGTTGTCAGAGACTAAGGAAACATCCCCTCTTACAAGTGGCAACTCTTTACAGTAACTTATATCAGAGCTGCCTAAGAGAGTGTTTCCCGTTTCTGTTCTAAGACTCTACTCTATTTTTGAAGAATTAGGGTTAGTACCAACGATTAGTCACATTAGTCTATTTGGTCTTAATTTCTGTTTCTAGAAATTGTAACTATTAAAAATCAGTTTTGACGTAACGTATTTGTGAGCCAATCTATATCACGTTCTGGTTTTGTATTTTTGTTTACTAGTTTATTTGATCCTATATATTCTCTAGTTTGTAAATTTTTTCCAAGTATCGGAATAGAGCCTCTATGATTAATTTTTGTACATTTTAAGGGAAGGGGCCACCTCCTAATATATTTTTAAAGGAAGCAGGAACTTTTAGAGAGGTTAGAGCAGTGGTTCCCGAACTAGGGGGTGCGCCCCCCTAGGGGGGTGCGAGGAGGATACAAGGGGGGCGTGAAGTCATCTGCTCAAAATTATTTGTTCAATTAAAATAATAAAATCATTCAAAGAACAAATATCTGTCATTACATACATGCAAAGTATAATTATAGCTGTCACTCCAACCCGTTTTCTATTAAGCTAGTTCTCTTTACACGTTTTGGACAAGTCAATGATACCAACCACACTGACGCCACTGAGGGACTCGTCACAAACTCCCAATACTCCATCTCGTCAACCTGAGCACATATTCCCCTTGTCCACATTAGGGATTTATTTCACTCTTCAATTCTGGATCACATACGTGTATGAGTGACATTGTAACCTTGACGATTTGCAAGGGTAGAACGATGCAGAATGGAATGTCTTGTTGATTGTGTGAAATACTCGTTGTGATCGAAAGTGTGAAATGTGAATAATGAGCGGTGAGTTTTGTACACTAGTTTGAATGTATGTGGTGAAGTGTGTGCGTTGATTCCGGTATAGGCGGCGAAAAGTGTGTATGACAAATAAAGTGTACTGTATATGTTGCTGGGTTGATGGTTCAATAGCCATATCTATTCACTTAATAAAAAACGTTAATAAAAATCTCAGACAGCAGAAAAAAGCGAATCTATTATAAAAAAGTGGAAATGATAAAACAAAGCCAAAAAATCACGATAACAGACTAAACCACTGCAAACACAAACTCAACTCTCGACACGTAAAAAAAACTAAACCACCGTGCGCGCACTACTCTACATCACACCAAAAACGCACCATCATATCACAATTCAGTCATCGCCAAAATCGCTAATATAAGATCCAACAAACAAAGGTACATGAGCACAACTATGCCAAGGTCTACTGTATGCAAAACATCGCTGGTCAAATCAACACATTACATCACAGTATTACTGAGAATTTTCGTGTGTGTAGTTTTACTCCGTTTGCTTCTTCTCGTTGTATTTTCCGCAGTTGTTCTCATTGGCATTATTGTTAAGATATAAGCCACGTTGTGTGCTGAATATTTTTGGTATGTTACAGATTTATGATTTCCAGTTGTGTGATCTATGTTATATGAATGTGTGGTGTGGTGCATGCCAATACGGTATGTTATATAACTACTTAGTTCCATGGTGTAGTTTATAAGTTTATTGCTATTTTCACTTAGCAGAAATGTCTGGGGCAAAGAAAAGAAAGTATTCGGATGAAAATATCAAGTATGGCTTCACTGTTATAGCGACGAATGGATTTCATCTCCCTCAGTGTGTCATTTGCCATTCAGTCCTCAGCAATGACGCCTTAAGACCTGGTCGTCTGGAGCAACATTTGAGCACAAATCACAAAGCATTAAAAGAAAAGCCAAAGTAGTTCTTCACAGTCAAACTGCATGAGCTGAATCGTAGGAAGCTGGACTCAAGCAGTGTTTTTCATCAAGAAACGTGGAAACTGGTGGAAGCATCTTACGAGCTGTCACTACTTATTGCAGAAGCAAAGAAGCCTCGCTCTGTGGGGGAGACTCTTGTAAAACCCTGCCTTTTGAGTGCTGCAAATACTGTGCTTGGGGAAGAAAGCCAAAGAAAGTTATCAAAGATTTCCTTATCAGATAACACAGTGAAGCGTCGCATTGACGATCTTTCAGAAGACATAAAAGAACAAGTTTTGGACAAAATAAAAGTATCTCACTTCTTTGCAATACAGTGCAATGAAAGTACTGATGTTGCTCACCTCTGCCAGCTGCTTGTTTATTCTCGATTCGTGGATGAAGGAACTGTGAAAGAAGAAATTCTTTTCTCAGCAACACTGGAGACAACAGCAAAGGCCATCCTGTTTTTTCAAAGGTTGATAAGTTTTTCCAAGAGCACGGTCTTTCATGGGGAAAATTAATCGGTGTTTGCACTGATGGTGCCCCATCAATGATTGGATCTCGCTCTGGTTTTGTGAAGCTGGTGAAAGAAAAAATCCTGCTGTAACTGGGACTCATTGTGTTATCCACAGACAATCATTAGCAAGTAAAACTCTGCCTGGTAATCTACGCAGTTCAATGAATTTAGCAATAAAAGTGGTGAAATTTATAAAGAATAGCTTTTTGAATTCTAGGCTTTTCGCACCTCTTTGCTCAGATTTGGGCACTGATTACAAGACTTTCCTGTTTCACACCGAAGTCCGCTGGCTTTCCAAGGGAAACATGCTGAGTCGTCTTTACCAGCTCAAAAATGAAGTGGAAATTTTCTTGCAGAAGCAGAAACAAGACAAACTGTATGAAGCATTCAGAGAGGAAGACTTTCAGCACTCACTAGCATACCTTGTGGACTTTTTTGAGGCTATCAACAACCTCAATTTGAAGTTACAAGGAAGAAACACAAACATCATTACACACTCTGATGTGATCAGAGCTTTCACCGAAAAAATTCATCTGTGGAAACGAAAAGTAGAAGTTGGGAACTTTTCATCGTTATCGCATCTGAATGAGCTCTTATCTGAGAAGAAAAACATTGAGCAGTATGACGTGACAAAAGAGGATTTATCACATCTGCATTCCCTTGCTGAGGAATTTATGCACTATTTTCCAGATGTCTCAATGGAGAATTCTCTTTGGACATTGGTGCAGAATACATTTAACACTGATGTGGAGTTGTTACTGGAATCACTGCAAGAGGAAGCCATCGATTTGAAATGTGACTCCAGCGCGAAAAGGGACTTTGAAAGAATGAAGTTAGAAGAGTTTTGGGTGAAATATCTCCGCATTTACCCAAAAGTAGGTGAAGAAACACTTCGTGTGATTCTTCCCTTTTCTTCTACTTATCTTTGTGAAGCAGGATTTTCAGCACTGGTTGTTCTGAAAACAAAACAGCGCAACCGACTTGATGTAGAAAATGACTTGCGTTGTGCGCTGTCATCCTTCAATCCTAGAATTTCTGATCTTGTGAGGAAGAAGCAGCAGCATCTATCTCACTAAATTAGTTCATAAATTTGGTCTTAGTCTCATGAGTCATTCCAAATATTATATGCCATGTTTCATATTATTTTTTCTTAAAATTGCAACTCAATTTTGCCAATTTGCTAATGTTCAAACCTTTTTTCGCTCACTTTGAACCTAATGTTTCCTCTTTAGTTACTGGAATGTAGTATTATTTGTTTGAGTGCCTTCCATTATTAAAATGTAATACAAACAAATATGTTTTCCTGAACAATGCTAAGAAATAAATGTAAGAATTATTTCATATGAAAAAAAGAGGCACTGGGGGCGTGCGGGTCTACTGGAAGCAAAAAGGGGGCGTCAGGTAAGATAGTTTGGGTACCACTGCACTAGAACAAGCCTGTTCATGCTCGTCGATATCGTTGCCGCCTACTTCGAGCCCACATAGCCACCTTTTCTCCACGCGAGTTAATACATCCGCTTTATTTTTATCAGTAGGCACTAGTGAAATATGGATTATTAGCCCAAACTCAATCATCATTTCTCTAAGGTTTCCCAGCCTTCATTTAATGAGCATTTCTGCAGCGCCTTTCGTGTGGACGCGTTTCTCGGCGCTAACGACAGATTGCAGCCACACTGCCACAGTTGCGGAATCAACTCTTAACTCTATTGAGGTCATACCCCATTTAAGTGCTAAGTTCACTCCGTTTAACACTGCCTCCAACTCTGCAACATTGATATGACTGAAATCTTCTTTCTTTCTGAGCTACGTCGCAGCTTCAATGACTTTCCCATTCATTTGTAAACCGCTCCAAGCGCGATTTTACTTGCGTCTGTCCATACCACTCCATACTGGACATCGGACACTGGCCCCCTTCCTCTCACTCAGTCTTCTACTTTTACTCTTTCAATTACTTCCCTCATCATGGACATTGCATGTTCGCCTACGAAGTCTTCCCAGTGCGATCCTTCGGCCCTTCTTTTAATGTAACTACAGGCGACTCGTAGCCATCCTGCTATAGGATAGTGCCCTACCAGTGTCCCGCACGCTGAAAACAACTCCCTTCTTGTGAGCGCATCGGCAACTTCCGGTATTTTATTACCTCTGTGAAACACAAGCTCCTCTCCGAACTTTGACAACAGCAGCTCTTCAACTGCCCCGCCATCAACCCAAATTTGTTAAGGTGGTTGACTACTTCTATAACTGAAACTTTGGTTTCATCAACGAGGATATCATCGATATACGAGCTGGTGGCGTTTTTAATTGTATCATGTATGCTCAATACGTGCTTCAACACTTTTGAGAGGATGCGTGGTGCAGAATTCAGTCCGAAACCTAAGCGAGTACGGCAGAACGTTTACCCTTTATATTCTACTAACTGGTGGCGCCAAAGTTCCTTATCTACTCTTAATTACAAATAAGCTGCTTTCAGGTCTACTATTGACATGTTTTCGCTTGTACGACGCCATTTGCGTAATGTCACGTCGAAGCAATCAATCACATCATCATCACCAGTATGGCACGCAACATTTGTATTAAGTTCGCAAAAATCAAACACTGGCCCTACTTTATTCTATGTTGGCTGTTCTACTCCCATCATCGCGCGAATACCTGTATCGACAGTTTCTTCCCACGGTAGAAGAATACCTTCTGTAATCCACCTGTCAATTTCCATTTCAAACTCTTCTTTTTTTACACACGTTAGCGTCCCTCCATAACAACTTACTCTGTTACGTAATGTAACGTGTTGATCATTCTTCCAACTCCACTTCACTGTCCAATACTTCCCATTAAATTCTACATTGAAGTTTGAGTCATCAATGACTAACTGCCCTCTCACTTCCTCTTTTTTCGTGGCCTGCTCTATAGCCGGGCACGCCATTTCTGCCCTCGCTGAGCCAAATTCCACTTTCCCGCGCTTAACCGTCACGCCACCAAACCTGTCGATGACGTCAGTCCCAAGCACTACGTCCACGCCGTCCACCAGCCGGTCACAGCTTTCGTGGGTGACCACCGGCATCCATCTTTTCACTACTATCTTCACACGATTTACCAATTTACACTCCACTTTTCAGCAATCAAAAGCACTGATGCTCGCATCACCATCATATTGAGCTATGTACTTAGAATGGACAACCGTCATGGTGCATCCTGTGTCTACCAACGCAATTGCAGGGTCTTTGTTAATTAATACTTCAACAATTGGTAACCTACCTCCACACGCTTTCACCTCAGCAGCATAACTACAGGCGCAATAATTATCACTCACTCGTTTCCCGAAGTTTGCTCATGACACTTACTGGCAATATGACTGAGCTTGTTGCATTTAAAACATCTCACTATTTATTCGTTACAATTCCTGATCATATGAGGTTGTCCGCACCGAAAGCATTGTCCCCTGAACTGGCCGCTGGCAGCTTTACTCTGCCTTTCTATCATCGCTTCCCCTACCGTCACGGCTGCTCCGCCGCCCCGCTGATTGGCAGTTAGAATTCTAGCTTGAGGAATCAATTCACTAATTTCCAGTTTCAGCACGTCGGGTATCCGCTTCAGGTCACTACTAATATCGAATCCTTTGATAAAGGACAGCTTGAGTGCTCTTTCTAATCCTGTATCACCATGCATCGCCAACCATGCGTTTAAGTTCATTAGCAAATATATCTACATGTTCTCCAGCCCACTTCATGTTGAGAAGTTTATCATATGCAATAAAAGGATCGTCAGCAACGGCAATCTGCAATTTCTCCTTGATTTTGTCTGCACTTGCTTTGTCCCCGTCACCCAACTCCATATACAATGCAAGCGCATCACCTTCTAGATAGAATGGGAAAAACATAGCTAAATCAGCTACTTTCTGCAGTCGACCAACCAAGGTGATTTTCTCTAACCTTGTCATCACATCACTTTCGCCAATAAATGGCATGATAAAATCTCTTGAGATACCACTCGCCATTTTGTAATAGACCTAGATAGCTTGTTTTTAAGACTAGTAGTTGCAACTCTACAGTATTTTACAATACGAATTCGCTTACCTCTATTCGGCTTGTTCTTCAGTTAGCATTGCTTCATGTAACGGATGTATGTCCTCCAACCGTGCACAATACGATTTCGACAACCTCCAACCGTGCCACAAAACATCTATTCACGTGATAATTATCCCTATAATAGTGTTAGTAACTGAATCTACTTAGCCTAATATTCTACAATTAAAGATCTCCTAGACACCGACTACTTCCAACGTACAACCAGCAATTCAACCTGCACTAGCTGAGCCTTTTCTTGCTCACACCAATACGGAACCGACACTCGACGCGGCTGCGCAGAACCCACAACTGAAGCTGCTCCAGTGGCACCCATCACTCGAGCCAAGGCGTCAACGTTGAGGTGCCAACTACTAATTTATACATTATGCCACAGAGTAAGCACGAAGTGAGTAGGCAAAAAGTGAGGGCAGGGCCGTAAAATGCTTGCGCAGATTTGTAGGGGTGAGCAAACTATATGAAGTTTAGTAAAAACAGAAAACCTTGTCACCACCACTCATTTGCAATTACTAACCCATATGAGGTCAGCTAAGGTAACACTCAGATTGCAGACTTCAACCTGGTGCCCAGTTATTCTGATCCAGGGTCCATTCATTTCCACCAATGAAAGGAAATGAATGGACCCTGGATCCATTCAGTTCCATCAATGAGATGAGGTCTTTTATTTTTACTTAAACATTTACTACTCACAAAATTTGTCTGAGAGAATATTTACCCTCTGAATAAACTCAATTAATTAATAGGTAGAGGTGGCAATACTTATTATGCAGTGTATTATATTGTATTTCACATGGCAATACATTAATAGAATTATAAAAAGGCAGAATACTGTTTTCAACAAATGAATCTCAAAAACATGGACTGTTGTAGGTGGTGTGGCATAATGTATAAATTAGGAGTTGGCACCAGGGAAGTAATTGAATGAGTAAAAGTAGAGGACCCAGTAAGAGGAAGTGGTCAGTGCCCGATGTCCAGCATGGAGTGGTATGGACAGACGCAAATAAAATCGCGCTCGGAGCGGTATTAGAAATATAATAAATGGTAAGGGCATTGAAGATGCGACGTGGTTCAGCAAGAAAGAAGATTTCAGTCATATCAATGTTGCAGAGTTGGAGGCAGTGTTGAAAGGAGCGAACTTGGCACTTAAGTGGGACATGACCTCAATAGAGTTAAGAATCGATTCTGCAACTGTTGCAGCGTGGCTGCAATCTGACGTTGGCGCTGAGAAACGCGCCACTTGACAGGCGCCGCGAAATCCTCATTAAACGAAGGCTGGGAAATCTGAGAGAATTGATCATTGAGTTTGGACTAAAAATCCAGGTTTCGCTAGTGCCTACTGATAAGAATAAAGCGGACGTATTAACTCGAGTGAAGAAATGGTGGCTGTATGGGCTCGAAGTAGGTGGCAACGATATCGACGAGCATGAACAGGTTTGTTTTAGTGCTTACACGATGATAGTAGAGGTGCATAATAAACACTACGTTGGAGTCGATAAAACCCTGTACTTAGCCAGAAAAATGGATCCAAATGTTTCACCAGAGGATGTGAAGAGAGTAGTGAGAGCGTGCGACCGATGTCAGTTAATTGATCCTGCTCCTTTGAAGCACAAAACATGAGAAATAAGCGTGAAAAACAATTGGTGACGCTTGTCAATCAATGTCACGCATTATAGAGGACGACCCTATTTATCTATGGTTGATTGCAGGCCGGGACGCTTTACAGTATGGCGAGAACTGAGAAAAGAAAACACGCAATGTATAGTCACCGAATTAAACAATCTTTTCTTGGAAAGGGGCCCAGTCGATGAGTTATTAATGGAAAACAGTACAGTTTTCCGGTCTCAAATGTCAGCAGATATGCTGCGAAAGTGGAATGTTGAACGAGTGTTTGGAGCTGCGTAACGACCTGCAGGAAAGGGAATAGTGGAAAGGCATCACCGAACGGTGAAAGTAATCGCTGAAAGAGGAAGAATTTCGCCAATCGAGGCTGTGTATTGGTACAATAGCACGCCTAGATCTGGACATGATGAGCTATCTGTGCCTCAACGCTTGGTGTACAAATACGAATGGAGGTATCCGTCACTGCATCCGACAAGAGTGGAAGGAGACTACCATAATGACTCGTCAATAAGATCGGGTGAAAAAGTGTAGGTAAAACCACCTAATGCAAATTGCACTGCACTGTGGGGCAGAGGCATTTTAACAGGAGTGACCTCATCAAATAATATTCAAGTGGATGGGGTGCCAAGACACGTACTTGACGTGCGATCACTGATACCCCCTTCACCCCGAGACAAAGAAACTAGGGGTGAGAGCGATGAAGAACTGTCACCGTTCCAAGAGAAGCAAATGAAGGTTGAACAAAGTGGGGGTGAGGATGAACCACAACGGATGAAGAGAGATAGAAGACCACCGACTACGTTACAGTTTAGATGATCGATAGATTATCATTTAGATTTAAATAGATTATCGTAGTTAAGTTAGCAGCGAAATGTCAGTTCCGTTGTAGTAAGTAATGCATCTAGGGCAGTGGTTCCCAAACTGTGGTACGCGTATCACAAGTGGTACGCAAGGGCCTTCCAGGTGGTACGCGAACACTTTTGGGGTCATGAACAATTTTTATTTTGTTACTTTTTACCTCACAAAAATGTTTACTGCCTAACACAGGATAATCTGGCAACGATTTGCAACTGTTGCCACACACCACCCACCTTGTCCCAGCGGCCCACCGTTAAATTCAAACAGTACACTTACTTAATGCGCTAATTATTAGCACATTTAGCAAGATAAAATGCAACTAATACTACATATTAGCAGCTAATATGTAGTATTCATTGCATTTTATGGACAAGAAATAACATATTTTGTGGCTGACGAACCAGGTGGTATGCAGCGACTGTACGGGACTTCCAAGTGGTTCTTGATCACAAAAAGTTTGGGAACAACTGATCTAGGGTATTGTGATTTTAAGATCACGTGGAGATGTGGCATAATGTATAAATTAGTAGTTGGCACCTCAACGGGGACGCCCAGGCTTGTGTGAGGGGTACTGGTTGAGCAAGCTCAGTTGGCTGTGTGTGACCGCGTTGTGTGTCGGTTCCGTATTGGTGTGAGCGAGAAAACGCTCAGTGCAGGTTGAAGTGCTGGTTGTCCGTTGGAAGTAGTCGTCGTCGAGATTTGTACTCATAGAATAGTAGGCTAAGTAGATTCAGTTACTAACACTAGAATAAAGATACATGTCACGCAGAGGTCAAACCTCTGTTTGACTTGATCTTCAGTCAGTGTCGCTTCGCGTGACTGTACGTCCTCCAACCGTGTACAATGTGAATTCAACAACCTCCAACTGTGACATTCGACCTCTATTCACGTGACATGTACCCTATGCTAGTGTTAGTAACTGAATCTACTTAGCCTACTATTCTATGAGTACAAATCTCCACGATAACGACTACTTCCAACTTACAACCTGTACTTAAACTAGTACCCGAGCCTCTTCTCGCTCACACCAATATGGAACCGACACACGACGCTGTTGCCCATAACCAACAACTCAGTCTGCTCAACTATCACCCCTTGCAAAAGCCTAGGCATCCCCATTGATGTGCCAACTATTAATTTATACATTATGCCACAATAATTAAGCTACATAATTTTTTTTAAAAAGACCTAATTATATGCAGATAAATTTTAATATATATTTAACCGACGTTCATCAAGAGAAACTCTAAATTTGTTGCGCCTAACAATGCCGCATAATTCAGCTTATATTTTTTCTTCTGAATTCCACCTGTCAGACTACGAATTCAGTTCCCTCTGGAATTGATCGTCCAAGTCCGGTTCATCTGACATCGAACTACTAACTGAAAAATCATACTCAGCAGGCAACTTTCCTGGACACAAACTTTCCTGGATACAAATTGGAAATTCTAATATTCTAAATTAGTACGAAGTTTCAGCTCCAGGACATTTTCGATTTGCTCTGCCACGATTCCTACCAAGCGCTTCCACCAGCGATTCTAGAGCATTTTGAAAAAAATCGTATTAGCCTACCGCGTCTCAGCTCAATTCTCGGAGACAGGCCAACCGTCGGCTCGCAGAGTTCGACTGCGTAGTCTCTCAGGATATGCTGCTGATGCTCGAATACTTCGTCCGGCTTTTTGCTCAAATGCTCCCACTCCATGCTTGGCTGCTCATCTCCATCTACCAAGGACTTGTCATGGGTTTCCTCGCCTCATGCGTCGTCAAATACATTGGCTTCTTCCGGGTAAACTGTAGCAGCTACTTTATCAGCCAACTTTGCCAGAGAAATTGGCACGCTGCTTATCATTGGTGCTACCAATGGCTCATTCGTGCCATCTGTTCCTGAAACAACCGTCCTTGCTTGCAGCAAGTCTGCCCCCAGTCTTCTCGTGCTTTGTCCTGCCCATGCTGTCCTGACTGGTGGGGAACTTGTGGTCTTCTGTCGCATAATCGCCGCCATGCCATTCTTTTAATTTATTTACATGTAGATTGTGCACATCCTTGCCATTTGACCTCGCTATCTTATACGTGATGCTATTTGGATCGGCCTCAATGATAATAAATGGTCCATCGAACTTCGGAGCCAACTTTTTCATTGACAACAACGACAGGACTCTTCGCGCCACCATCTGACCAACAGGGTATGGCTTAGGCCTTTCCATACTATCAATCTTTTTATCAATCACGAACACTGAATTCGACGAACGCGAGCAGAGACAAGTTTGAAGAGCGTCCACACTATATAGTTTATCTTGATGAAAAATCGGGAGTTTTAAAGTCAACTGTTCGAACGATCGGATAAAGTCGGTCATTGAAATCGATCCCATGTAATATTTGTACAATAATTATAGGTATATCTTTGAACAATATTTAGGGGTAATAATATTTTGGACGTATAATTTTAATTGGTGAGCAAGACATACTTTCTTCTGTAAACTTCATGTCTCTTGAACATACAGATATTCCTTATACTTTGACATGATACACTATTAGTTTAAGGAATTATGTTACGTTAAATTTTTATTGAAAGATTTCTAAATAAAATTCTATTTAAATTGTTTAGAGATCTAGAGAGAGAATTTGGGTTTAATTGAGCGGTATCTCAACACAGAAAGGAGGATCAAATCTATCAGTCTGCATAACATGTTCTTTTTTGCCCTTGATTTTGGATACATATTCTAATTGAAATGTTGATGTGTGTACAAAATCTCTTATTTGACTTTCAATGTTGCATAGACTTTCATTGTTCATCTAATTTTTAGTGTTCATATAATTTTTATTCATCATATAATTTTTATTGTTAATGTAATTATTTACAAATAATTCGTACGAAGTATTTAGCGCTGTAAAACTGGAAACATTCATAATGGATGATTTAATCATAAAGGAAACGTTGGAAGTATCAACAATGCTATTAGCCCTTGCAATTGATAAAGAGAAATGTGAGAAGGCTCAAGCTATGAAGGCAGGGACAACTGGTACCAAAAACAACAAGTATGGATGCTAAAGCCATTAGGGACCAGTTTTTTCTGTATTTTGTAAATGAAGGAGCATGGCAAAACATTTAATGTATTGTATTATTTTTTTTTGCATTCGGTTCAAAATATCTTGATTTGTTATTCCTAATTAACATCCAATAACATTTTACATTTTTTATTAGCTTCATGTGGTTGTCAAGGCTAATTATGCCTTCTCACACTAGATGCATCATATATTTAGATTACAAGGGTAAAAAATGAACAAGTTAAATCATTATAATAAAAACAGTTATAATAGATACAATCTATTTTGCCCATTATTTTTCTCTATGAATTTGTAATGTAAACTTAAATGAGTTAGAAAATTTATATCAAATTAGCATCAATAAAATGAGAAAAATGTATAAAAATATTTCTTTCTATCAGATAACTATGAACAGACATGTACACATAGACTATTTCATTAATAAAAGGTATCGTTCAACAACAAACAAAGAAATCTATAAAGTAAGAGCTACTGTCAGTAGACCAAGTTCAAGGTGGCCGCTTCACGGTCACCGGACGCGAGCCATAGATAAGAGCGAGTATATAAGCCAAGGTCGCCAATAGCTTGACGTTCCTGCAGTCGCTACCATTTGACTCACTTGTATCAGGTGTGTAACACCCTTACGGATTGGAAGTCCAACCTCTGAAGTAACGTTTCATTGCCTTACTGTACCAGTAGAATATATACATCTCAGAGAAAGGAGATAAACGAGGTAAAGAGAATATATGAGAAAACGTGAAGACGGGGTGGATCCACTATAAAGAGAACTGATGTAATCGCTGATACCAAATCTGACACTACTAAGTAGTAATGTACTTCCTTTGAGCCTTTTCTTTTGTTGTCCGTAAACTGTATATTTGAATGGAATCATGAAATAAAAATTGTTTTTTGACATGGTTGAGTTATTTACTACCTCCTAAGCTATATACATGAAAAATAAAATATAACACTGCAAACAGAAAGTCCATGTTCAGTAATGTTTAATTCTGTAGATGATGGGGGATTGAGGAGCAGGCATTGAGGGGCTGGTCATGATTTTGAAGGTGCGTTCAATGTCTGGTTCACGCAGAACCACTATGTTTTCTTCCCCAGCCACCTGAAGCAGATCACTATCAACCTGGAAAAGGAAAAGACAGATTTTGTTGAAGTAGTCTCCAAGATAACTCCATCTATTCTTCTTGGACCATCCAGGCTTTCATTTGGAGTCACCAAAAATTTAAATTTGATGTGAAAGCGTCACAAATGTTTTTCATTAAAATTTGTCAAAATCTTAAAACACCTCAGAAATGGTAGAAAGGAAAAAATGAGTAGACAGTTTTGTTTATGAAGATAGGGAATATGTGTAGACATTATGTCAGGGCCTTCTACACATAGTGAATTAGCCATCAAGGAGTTGCTGGAGATCTCTCCCAATTCTCCCACCTTTTACTATCTGGATCTTAGGTTACACTTTTTGAGGAAACTATCATTTATGAAATATCCTAGAGACAATTAGTAATGTTTTTCTAGACAGCAAAAGTTTAGAGATCTCTGGTAACTCCTTAATAGCTGAAAAACTATCTCTAGGAACAGATGCAGGACTGAAAAGTTTGGAATAGTTAGTTAGTTGTTACCAAATTAACATAGATATTTGGTTTAACAAATTAATAAAATATGGGGAAACAAAATATGTTTCTACTCACCGAAGGAACAGCTGCAGAGGCAGGTGAATTATTGCTAGGAAGGGATAGAGTTGACAGTGCAGTAGCCATGCAGTCACCTTCAGATAAAATTCTAATTCATAATAGTACTAAAATTTTGGTACGTACACATCATCACTACCTGCCCCACTTTTCATGGAATTGTTTTTATATCTTAATTCTCTCCTAAATTGGGTCCGGAGGACATTCATTTTGCTCCTCAGTTTTTCCACTGTCAAACCTGGAACGGATATTGACATCTTTTCAGTGATGTTATGATTTGTACTTTGTTTTAAGTTATATTTTATACTCTTTCGATTTAACTTGCCATAAGCATGAGTTTTCCTTTAGAGACTCGATTAATACTAAAATATCCGTTCTACGCCACTCGCACTCCATGATGAATGTTGTGTTGTGTTTGTTTTTGTGTTCGTTTTCGTATCTGTCTTTTTCAACAAGTTGGAAAACACAAACACGGTCGAATATGGTGTCTGATGATTAACAAAACACGAGATTCGTCAAACACGAACACTAAAACCTCTCAGACAATTCTGGCCCCTCTAATAAATACGTCATTTTCACAGATTCATTGAGCTTCCGATATTTGATTTGCAACACAAAACCTAAATACTACATTCCTCTGGTCTACAATATACAGAACAAGTTGATTAACATTACTTCCTCTCATTGTATTAGGATGCAGTTTATTCCAGGTCATAGAGGTGTGTCGGGTAATGAGGCTGCAGACAGCGCTGCTAAAACGGTGCATTTACTGCGATACCGCATACTGACGCTCTACTCTAAGGAGGAAACTGTAAGTCTTGCATGTAAAGCATTTAGGACACGCTGGAACTCAACATGGCTACAGCAAGTAAGAATAACCGGGAAAGGGCGCCACTTCGTGCAAATTAGAGACAGTTCTGGTAGTTGGCCCTGGGCCTCCCATAGGAACCGTCGTGTAGCAACTGCCTTGGCTAGACTACGGGTTGGGCATACAGGTTTTAGGTCCCACTTATTCTGTGTTAATCACACCAATGATTCCAATTTCCCATGTAGTAGAGTAGAAACTATAGAACATGTGCTCTTTAATTGTTGAAACTATTCTGATGAACGCGCCAACCTAACCGGTTTTATAAACAGAGCACTCACGCCCGAGAAAAAAAGGAAAGCGCGTGAAAAAAAGAGGCTTCCTTGAGAACGTGGTCTACGTGTCAGAGAGAACGTACGATTGCTGTAGTTGTCGAGCCGAGCGAGACATTTTTTTGCTTTTATTTTATAAGAAGTGTGCAGTAATAGGTATCCAAAACGTTCATAGATTGATAACGGAAATGTGAACCTATATTATTAAGAAAAACGATTTGTTTTCGTTCAGAATTGTGGTAACGATCATTTGAGTGTTGTGTTATTCTGATAGCTATTTTTATTGCTATTTTGCTCAGTGTATCGGTTTTGGATAGCGTGTATATCGTTAACAATAAGTGAGATTAGGAAATTATGAAAGGATAAATTCAGTGTTCTTTAATAGATGAGCTTCCCTAGTTGTTATGCTGGACGTATGAATAGACATAGGAAATATCGTCAGTTTTATAACGAGTTATAAAATTGTATGTATGTCACTAATAACGACACCGAAGCGGTTACTAATGCGTTACGCATTAGTGCTCAGCCGAGCGCTCATAGCGCCTTGATGGCAGTAGTTGTTGTCCTACTCCGTGTGGCGAGAAGCGCCCACTCAGCAATAAGCAGAGTTCATGAAGCAGGTTCACTGCGGTCAAACAAAAAGTGAGATCGAGAGAGAATGCAAGCGTATAGCAACGCTGCTGTAAGAAATGTTTGACAAGTTATGAAAAACGTTGCCTGGTCTCGAGTATTCATAGGTGAATAAATGAAATATTCGTCTCCTGAAATAATATTATTTTTGCATAGGTGTATGAAAATGTATGTTGTTAGTAAATAAGCTTTTTGCATGTTCTGTAAGTGTATTACATTATTTAAGTTGTAACCCCTACGATTTGTAGGATGATGTTGTATACGCAGACCGATGTTGACGGTAGATGCAAATTTGTCGTACCAGTAACCAGGTATTACCGTTGTCCGTAATGTAAGCGCACCTTACCAAAAGTGTTGTTAATGTCGCGAAGCTATTTGCTTCGTTTCATGCATAATTAATAAAATGTTAAGTTAAATATCTGTGTTTTGTGCAAAATCCGGTGGTGAATCCGCGGGACGTGGTCTGTCGGGTACTGGAAATGGTAGCTGTATGTTTATTTGTGCACAGAACTGCCTCTACTGTTGCCCCCTGCACGGCGACCTCGTCACGGGGAGACATTGTCCCGGCGCACATTGTTGTAGACATACCCCATCGTATTTGCAGTTTGATTCAAAGAAGAATGTTATCTTCAAGTATAGACTGTGACATAAGAAGGGTCGAGGGCAACCTTTTACTGTCGTGGGAGGCACTGTCGGGACGTCTTTAGTCCTTGGAATTTTCCGTCGCTAATAAAGTCGATGAACTTCGAATGTATCTCGGCGGATGTGCGAGCTGTGCAGGTTTATCTAGACGCTGACGCGAAGCTATTATATTTTGCTGGCTCAGGCGCAAAACGGTCTAGACTATTTATTGCTGACTAAGCGGAACGTGCATTAGCTTGAAGCTTTTGCTGACTCGGTCGTATGATGTTCGATCGGAGTCAGTGACTTTGTCGCGTGGAGACGGCTTGTTGCTCGTCTATATTAACCTTTGTCGCGCCGGACTAAGGGGTTCAAAGTGTAGGCGTCGACCTGCCAGGTCCTCATGGAGCTTTCTCTTGTCTCCTATCTATTGTGAGATCAATAATCCTTTTGTTAATAAACGATTGGAAACCTTCAAGCCCGTCCTTTCCTGCTATAGCATCACAGAAGAACCTAGATTCTCAGTTCGGTGGTAAGCTTCTAGACACGAACCACCTCAGGAGGAGAGTTACGATTTATAGAATCTAACTATAAAGAAGCAGCCCGACACTAACACTCTAACCTCTCTAAAAGTTCCTGCTTCCTTGAAAAATATATTAGGAATTGGCCCCTTCCCTGAAAATGTACAATAAGTGATCGTAAAGGCTCTATTCCAATACTTAGAAAAAATTAACAAATTAGAGAATATATATGATCAAATAAACGAGTAAACAAAAATGCAAAACCACAACCTGATATAGACTGGCTCACAAAAACATTACGCGAAACTGATTTTGAATAGTTGCGATTTCTAGAAACAGAAATTAAAACCAAGTGGACTAATGTGACTAACCTCCGTTGGTACTAGCCCTAATTCTTAAAAAATAAAGTAGAGTTTTAGAACAGATATGAAACACTTCTGTTGTTAGTAACAGTAGTTGCAACTCTACGGTATTTTATTATACGAATTTGATTACCTCGATTTGCCTTTTTCTCCAGTCAGTGTTGCTTTCGCATGACTGATGTACGTCCTCCAACCGTACACAATGCGAATTCGACAACCTTTAACCGTGACATACAGCCCCAATATTTACGTGACATGTATCCCTACGCTAGTGTTAGTAACTGAATCTACTTAGCCTACTATTCTACGAGTACAAATCTCCACGACAACGACTACTCCCAACCGTACAACCAGCACTTCAACCACTTCAAACTGCACCTGAGCCTTTTCTCGCTCACACTAATACGGAACCGATACACGACGCGGTCGCGCACAATCAACTGACACTGCTCAATCGGCACCCCTCCCGCAAGCATAGGCGTACCCGTTGAGATGCCAACTACTAATTTATACATTATGCCACATCTCCACATGATTCTAAAATCACAACATCTTATATGCATTACTTACTACTACGGAAACGACATTTAGCTACTAACATAACTACGATAATCTATCTAAATCTAAATGGTAATCTATCGATCATCTAAACTGTAACGTAGTCGGTGATCCAGGCGGGAAGTCTTCTATCTCTCCGCATCCACTGTGGTTCATCCTCACCCCCACTTTGTTCAACCTTCATTCGTTTCTCTTTGAACGGTGACTATTGTTCGTGCTATTGTACCAATACACAGACTCGATTGGCGAAATTCTTCCTCTTTCAGCGATTGCTTTCACCGTTCGGTGGTGCCTTTCTACTATTCCCTTTCCTGCAGGTCGGTACGCAGCTCTAAACACTCGTTCAACATTCCACTTTTGCAGCATATCTGCTGACATTTGAGACCGGAAAACTGTACTATTCTCCATTAATAACTCGTCAACTGCACCCCTTTCCAAAAAAAATATTGTTTAATTCGGTGACGATACATTGCGGGTTTTCTCTTCTCAGTTCTCGCTACACCGCAAAGCGTCCCGGCCTGCAATCGACCATAGATAAATAGGGTCGTCCTCTATAATGTGTGATATCGATGGCCAAGCTCGCCAATTGTTTTTCATGCTTACTTCTCCTGTTTCGTGCTTCAAAGGAGCAGGATCAATTGACTGACATCGGTCGCACGCTCTCACTTCTTTCTTAACGTCCTCTCGTGAAACATTTGGATCCATTTTTCTGGCTAAGTACAGGGTTTTACCGACACCAACGTGGTGTTTATCATGCACCTCTACTATATTCGTGTAAGCACTAGAACAAACCTGTTCATGCTCGTCGATATCGTTGCCACCTACTTCGAGCCCACATAGCCATCTTTTCTTCACTCAAGTTAATCCGTCCGCTTTATTCTTATCAGTAGGCACTAGCGAAACCTGGATTTTTAGTCCAAACTCAATGATCATCTGTCTCAGGTTTCCCAGTTTTCTTTTAATGAGCATTTCCACAGCGCCTTACGTGTGGACGCGCTTCTCGGCACTAACGACAGATTGCAGCCACGCTGCAACGGTTGCAGAATCGATTCTTAACTCTATTGAGGTCACGCCCCATTTAAGTGCTCAGTTCACTCCCATAAACACTGCCTCCAACTCTTCAACATTGATATGACTGAAATCTTCCTTTTTTCTGAGCCACGTCGCATCTTCAATAGCTTTGCCATTTATTTCTAACACTGCTCTAACACATTTATTTTTAACACTGTTCAAACTCAAAAAATTTCTTGTCCGAATTGCTATGAAATCAACGCTGCAACTCAATACATTGTACTACTCACTTGCTGGAAAAATCCCAAAACACTAATCTGGAACAGTCGCCTAATAAACTAGTAAAAATGAATAAAACCCAAATAAACAACACATGTTCTAAAACAGTAACTAAGCATGAGCACGTAAATGCCTCACACGCGTTGGACCCTCCCAAAACGAAAATGCACTCAAAAGGAAATAACGGCAGTCCACGGAATCAGCACTTTATGCACATAAATCAACTATCCACAGAAACAATTGCTAACAACTATAACGTACAAACAAATAATAAATTTACCTTACTTTCTAACGTTTCGAGTACAGACTGCGCAATGCCCCTATCATCCATAAGTTTCATTGACATCCATATAAACATGCAAAGATAGACAAAACTATAAATAGTCTATTTCTCCTCAAAAATTAAGCCGAACGACAAAAATAAAGACTCAGTACCATGATTATGTAAGCAAACATAACAATAATCATAATAACCATAACGATAGGAAATCTCCAAGCCAGATTAAACCGCCTCGCGGTAAATTTCTGGATCACATCACAGAATCATCATCAAATCCCGTGTGCTCATGTGAAAAGTTCCATGGATGATGTAACAAAATTATTGAATGTAAAATTGTCTGACACTTTGGCTGACGGACACTGTTTCCTCCATGCAATAGCCTTTCAACTTAATGAAACACAGAACACAATGCAGGCCTATAAATTTTAATGAAGGCCATCGAAGCAGAAAGCAGAACAAATAAAAACCAGTACACAAATTTCATCGACGAGGACAGTGGTAAACTTGATCTTCTGATACTCAAATACCTACATGATGAAATATTCGATCATGCAGCCGGGGACCTCATCCCGCAAATTACTTCCAATGCTCTACAAAAACCGATCCATATCTACAGTTAAAGGGACGGTGGCACATGGAAGACAATAGTTCAGCCTAAAATAACAAGGCAAATAAACAAATACCCATTATTTGTCCATCTGAAAGACTACCATTATACAGGGTGTCCCAAAAAAAAGTTAACCCAATTTCAAATAATTATTATTAAAAAACTACTAAAGTTAGGAAAATTTGAAGAGTTGCATGTTGTTTGTCAACCATTTTTCTATCTGTGATGAAAATTTCATGAAAAAATTTGAAAGCATATTTTTGCAGCATTATTTTTGATAAGAGACACTGGAAACATGTTTGTGCACGATATCTAAAATACAAATTTAAAAGTTCTAAATAATATTTTAAACAACTTTTAACAATTTATTATTAATGAGAGGCAAATGTAATTTCAAACAAAAAAGACCTATAAATTTGTTCCCTTAGTTCCCTTAGATGTGCCCCCCATTTCTTTCAGTAAACAGTTGCATTCTCTTTCTCATTGCATTCATAACTCTTCTCATCAGAGCATTATCTTGTCGAAGCAGATTCACTTCCTGTTCAATTCTTGGCTACAGATCTTCAATGTCTCTTGATGAGGAATTATAAACTTTACTTTTTAAGTGTCCCCATAGGAAAAAATTACAGGGAGTCAAATCAGGGGATCTGGGTGGCCACTCAATACGCTGATTTAAGGAGATAATATGATTTCTGAATAGCTCATTCAGTCTTTCCCTTACAGGAATAGTTCTGTGAGCAGGAGCATCGTCCTAGATCCACCACGTTCTATTAATTCTATTTCCATGGGTTTTTGGAGTCTTGGAACTCTCATATTATTTATTAGGTCAAGGTATCCCAATGCATTTAAGTTGTTGTTGAAAAAAAGGACCCAGAAGATATCCGTTTCCACAAAGTCCTATCCAAATTGAAACTTTTTCTCTATAAAGTTCAACATCGTAGTTAAAGTCAGGAGAATTGTTCTTGGGTGCATATCTGCGAATATTATGGCTATTAACTTTGCTATTTAGATTAAATGCGGCCTCATCACCAATCACAATGTCCTCAATATATCGATCATTTTTTTGAAGAAACCACTGAGCAAAATTTAGCCGCCGAGGAAGATCAGTATTTAGTAGTTTATGTCACACGTGCATTTTGTAAGGATGCCATTTCAATTCTAAGTTTACAATTCTGTTAAATGTGCTTTTACTTTTGCCCAATCCATTCTTTCTTGAAAAAATGTCTGGATTTGCTAACAGTGCTTGGTAAACAATTTCGACATTTTCTGGTGCTCGTTCAGTACTCTTGCTGCCTGATCGACCTTTGTTTAGATTTAGGCTGTTCCTTCAGTTTTGTACTTCCTAACATTTTTCCAGATGGTCACCTTCGATGGAGACTTTCTTTCAGGGAAGCGCTCTTGAAATAGTTTTTGAACATGTTGAATACTGTTGCTATCCAAAAAATTCACAACTATGAAGATCCTTTGTTCTTTTGTAAGTTGCATCTTGAAAGTTGGCTCATTGAAGAATAAAATTAGTGACATTAAAACTTGACGATACCGTATTTGTGGGAAATTTCATACAAAACCGAATCCATAATACAACATAAAGAATCCTTGAAAGGAGCAGTCTAACTGTAAAATGCAAATTGGGTTTACTTTTTTGGGACACCCTGTAGTGCTCTTATTGATCAAAAAATGCATCCATTAGTAAAACTTCATCGTCCAGATGACTAGACAATAATGCCAATGCAAACCCATCACCTTTGGTTGGCAACACAAATGTCAAACAACACCTCAACGAACCCTGATATTTTAATGAAAAATGTTATGCACGATGTAACGAATGCACCACCTCCAGTAAATGCCTTAATATGAATCGTATCAAAATTAAAAATATCAACGCACGAAGCCTCAATGACAAATTGGATGACATCAAAGTAATGATAATAACTGAAGACATTGACATTTAATGCGTATTTGAGACATGGTTTGATCTAAGAATTCAAAGCTCACATTTTAATATCCCAGCCTACTCACTTTGCCGATACAATGGCAAAAAAACAATAGAGGTAGCAGATCTTGCATTTGCATCAAACAGGTCTACACAACATCACAGTTTTTGGAAAAAGAAATGCACGAGGGTATAGAAATAGTATGGATTAACGTGAAGGTAAAAAAGCACAAATCTATCATTATTGCTACCGTCTACAGACACCCATCTGCTTCTTTACAAACATCTTTAGAGTTTATTCAGAAAACTCTTAGAACAATTGAAGGGTGGAAAACATTAGTAGACTACCCGTCACATTTGCCAAAAACCAGGGATCGTCGAGCAAGAGTAGACTACCTTCCTCTAGTCTAGTCATCTCGTATAATCATGTCGCGTTGGCGTCGAGGTGTAGTACACTACTTGCAGTAGTCCAGTACACCAGATCCAAGGCTGTAGTAATGCTGCTCAGGTGAAATGGATTACTCTCAGTTTACCAAGTCCGTATAAGAGAACTATTGTGATTGGTTGGAGTTTTCGTTGTGACTTGTGATTGGTTGGTGTTCGCATCAAAGAAAATTTTGCACCATTCTTTGTTTTGTGGGTAACAAAGGTAAATTTCTGGCTATTAATATCGAGCTCAAAACATTTAAATTATTTTTTGTTATTGTTTTTTGTAAAATAAAGTCATTGTAAACAATCTTGTGGAACATACATCTGACTAATCTTAAGGTTTGAAAAATAACTGAAAATGAAGTATATGATATTAAAGCTGATATGAATTGATTTGTTACTATTGAAATAACATTTACAATATATAGACTTGGGGGACGGCCCATAACTGCAAATAATATACAAAAAACTTTCTTTACTGTTTGCAATATATCATTTTAGGTTACTATCAGGCCTTTACGTAAGTTTTATTCGTTTCTTGATTTATAATTTTAGTGTACGATTATATTAATCGTACATATGTGCGGCTATCAAAATCACTTAAATATTATTTACACTTTCAGATTCAGTGATAATTATTATAATACATATTATTGACCCAAATTTACACTCCAAGCAATGAGCACTTCAGGCATATTTTGCTACATGAATTTCAAAAGGGAAGTGCAGCAAGTCTAGCAATAAAATCGCTCACGAACACATACGGAAATCATTTGGCAATCGTAAGGAGCTGTAGAAGATGATTTTACGTTCCATAAAGGAAGCCTTTAGTCTTGAGGACGAGCTAAGAAAATAATGCTCAAAAAGACTCAGTTTTGAAGAACTTATTGCTGGCTACCATTGATGATTTTTTCAAAACAACTAGAACAATGAGGAAAAAGTTTAACATGAGCTGCATGACCATATATCATGAAATTATAAGAATTGCTAAAGTCTCCAAGGCTGGAAAATAAATTCCACACGATCTTTCAGAGATCAATTTCCAACAACGTGTGAACTGTTGTCTTACTACAGTATGTTCAATTTGAAACCCAATTCTTAGATAGAATCGTTACTGGAGGTACGAAATGGATACCGTACAATTATGTTAAACGTAAAAGACTGTGACTCGGCCGTAATTCCAACCTTATTCCACAGCTTCGACGTAGTCTGCAGCTGGAAAAATTTCTGTGTGTGGCGGGACATAAAGGGAATTGTTCATTATGAGCTGTTAGATGGCAATCAAACCATAACTTGTGCAGTGTACTGCCAAAAGATATGCCGTTGGAAGACTGTTCTAAAGAAAAAACGACCTTCGCCT